>MU001749.1:0-163112 GCA_010093585.1 Melanomma pulvis-pyrius CBS 109.77 | reverse complement strand
GTTCGGGCACTATGGCAATGGCGGCGGCCAGCCCTTCCACAAGAGGTCCAGGACCAACGACGCTCCCTACCCGGGCAACCCCCCCCACCACGGCCTCCGCACCCTCCTCCCCGTCTCCAAGAAGAAGGCCAAAGAGCAGGCCGAGCAGCTCCTGGACCAGATGTCGCGCCTCCCCGACCCGTCGCGCTGCGAGCCCTGCGCCCTGGCCGCTGCCGAGATGGACACGGGCCTGATGGCGCTGCTCGACAAGCTGGCCACCGAGGCCGACGTCACCGGCGAACTCGCCATCGTCTCCCACGCCAGCGAGCTCCGCCGACTGCTCTCCGCCCGCGCCAGCAAAGCCCTCCCCTTCAAAGGGCGCCGCGCCCTCGACGAGAAACGGCCTCGCACCCAGGCCGACCCGCCCATCCCCCCGTACGTCGCCGCCAAGGTCACGCGCGCCAAAGAGCTGCCGCCGCTCCCGCACATCACAAAGCCCTACTCGGCCGCCGTCTTCACACACCGCTCCTTCACCAACGATGCGCGCGCCAGGGGGCTCGACGCCGGCAGCGACTACGAGCGCCTCGAGTTCCTCGGCGATGCCTACATTGAGATCATCGCATCGCGCATCCTGTACAGCCGCTTCCCCCATGTCGACGTGCCCCAGCAATCGCACCTGCGCGAGCAGCTGGTCAAGAACGAGACCCTGGCCCGGTTCAGCGAGAGCTACGCGCTCGGAGACAGGCTGAGGCATGGCGGACACATGAGCAAGTCAAAGGCCTGGGACAAGATCATCGCCGACATCTTCGAGGCCTACGTCGCCGCCATCGTGCTGTCCGATCCCGCGCGGGGCTTCCAGACGGCCGAGGCCTGGCTCACCGACCTGTGGGCCCCGCAGCTGCTCGGCTTCAAGGAGCGCATGATCGAGAACCCCAAGGCGAGGGAGGAGCTGCAGAACCTGATTGTGGGCAGGGGCGCCAAGCTCGACTATCGCGACGAGAAGCCCATGCAGATGCACAGGGGCCTTCAGCGCTTCTTCGTCGGCGTTCATCTCACGGGATGGGGGTTTGAAAATGTGTGGCTGGGGAGCGGCGTCGGGCAGAACAAGACGCTGGCTTGTGTGGATGCTGCGAATGACGCCCTTGAGAGGAGCGAGGTGCTGGGCGTCATTCCCACCGCGCATAGGAGGAAGCTAGAAGCGTATCCGCCGAGGGCTGAGGCCGAGGGCGAGGGGGCTGTTGTCATAGATCTGATCGAGAACGAGGGCGACGCCAGCGACGAGTCGGCGGAGAGGAACTCGATGACGAGACTGGACTCTGTGGCTGCCGTCACCCAGGAACAGCGGCGGCAAGAGCTGAACGGGGAGTCTTCTGGCAAGAAGAAGAAGATGAAGAAGAAACATCCGCTCGTGCTCCAGGATGGAACCATGTTCCCTGCAGAGTAGCTGCGATACTTCTTTCCTTGCACGTGCTGTTGCGTGTGGGACTGGTGGGCTGCGTACATGGCAATGGGCTGTCTATTCTCGACAACCCTCGTGCCGGGAAGCGAATAAAAAAGGATTGGCTTGTATTAGCTATGCGATATAGTTGCTGTAGCTGACTTATGAATGTAATGCACGTGCGAGATTCTTATGCTGACCTTGCTTTGACTTGATCCTGCTTTTGCTCTTGGGTTCGTGGGTTGTTCTTGACGGACTGAGATATACTCTGGCTTCTCTCTTCTGTTTTGAGAGGCTTCTTGGTTGGTTTACGTGGTTCTTGGTTGGGGTCTTTTAGTCGGTAATGTAGTACGAGTTTTGGGCATTCGGCCGACGCAAGCCAGCGTACATGAGTAGAGTCTAAAATTACACAGGGCTGAGTGGCTAGAGGGGGTTTCTGGAGAAGGAGGATGGACGTCTTGTGTTGGTGTGTTTCTTGTGCATGTTTGGATTGGTGGGGTTGTTGGTTAGTAATTATGTAGGATGGCAAATTGGGGCGGTGATTGAAGTCTCAAGGTAACTACACACTCCAGGGCTTGGATTATTGTACCTGCTGCAGAAATTGGGTGGGGTGGTGAAAAGGGGAGTGTTACTAGACTTTCGGCGTTAGCGCTATATCAAAGGCGAGAAGTACAAGCGCTGCTACTCCAGGAGGGGTGTATCTGCCACGGGGGCCCAAAATCCTGTATCATTGCAAGTCACCCTTTCGCCCAACGACCTACATTTTCTCCTCGGCCTATTTCCATTGCCTGGCCACCGGTTCCAGACTCCCCATGCGCGCATCGCTCAACCCCGCTCGCCTCGGTCGACTCGACCTCGGCGCATCTATTCCCCCCCATCTCCAACTTTCCCCAACGTTCGCATTTCCGCAACCAAGGAACCAAACTCTGCTCCTCTGGTCTCCATCTCCTTCGCCTCCCCCTGTGTGACTTGGTTGCGGAAATCGAACGCCTGTGGTGCTCGTTGTCCCCCTCCTCTGCGTCTGGGCAAGGATGGCTGCTCCCGTTGCTGCGATTGCGGGCGTTTCTGCGTTGGCGGCGTATGTGGATGGGAAATATCACATTACGCAGGATCTGAGGGCTAAGAGGAAGAAGAAGAGGGCTGTGGAGTGGTATGCTGCACTTGGTACGTTTTTGTTCTTTGTGTTTGTGTATAGCATTGAGTTTCTCTTATGGATTCTGCTGTCGTCTCATCTCATTCCTCGTTTCTAAACTGAAATGTCGTCTTATCTCAATTCCATTCACGTTCTGTTGTCTCATCTCAATTCCATTCACGTTCAGTCGTCTTATCTTAATTCCATTCACGTTCAGTTGTCTCATTTCAATTCCATCTGAAGCACAGCAGTACTCCATCTAACACCCTCAGTCTCCCAAAACCGTCTGTCCCTATGGTACACCTTTTCTATCCATGTCCCAAAATACCCCGAAGAGTTGTGCATCTGGTCACGAGAAAGGCAGTACACATGGCGCGAAACGCACGACCGAGCTGTGCAATGGGCAGCCTTCTTCCTCGACCAAGGTATCCAGCCCGGCGACATGGTCTCCACGTATCTGCAGAACTCGGCCGACTTCCTCGTGATATGGCTCGGGCTGTGGTGTATCGGATGCGCCCCCGCGATGCTAAACTACAACCTCAAAGGCGAGAGTCTGATTCATTGTCTCAGAGTCAGTGACGCGAAACTGGTGCTCGTAGACCCCGAGGACGAGATTCGAGAGCGGTTCGACGATGCGATGAAAGGCGGGAACCAGGAAAACCTCGGCGTGAGAGCTGTCCATGTTACTCCCACTTTTCTCTCCACACTCTATGCCGGGCCCGTTCCCTCCGTCCCGGGCGACTCGTATAGATCCAAAATCGTAGGTGCGAGTCCAGCCTGTCTCCTCTACACCTCCGGCACCACTGGGCTCCCAAAGGCAGGCATGTACACCGTATCACGGTACCACGAGCGCGGGAACCCGACCTCGCTCTCCTACGACCAGAAGCCCGGGCCAAACGGCGACCGCTGGTACTGTCCAATGCCGTTGTTCCACGGCACGGGGGGTCTAGCATGCATGGGTGCACTGTCAGGCGGGATGAGCGCAGCCGTCGCGCCCAAGTTCTCAGTTTCAACCTTCTGGAACGACATCCACGATTCGGAGGCCACCATCTTCGTCTACGTGGGCGAGGCGGCGCGGTACTTGCTCATGGCGCCACACCACCCCCTGGAGAGGAACCACCCGCGTCTACGAGGCATGTTCGGCAACGGCATGCGGCCCGATGTCTGGAACAGGTTCAAGACGCGCTTCGACGTCCCGCAGGTTATGGAGTTCTTCAATTCGACAGAGGGCGTCCTGGCCCTCATCATCCACTCCAAAAACGGATTCACGGCGAACTGCGTAGGACAGCACGGCGCTCTCTTACGGCGGGACCTTCACAACGTGCTCGTCCCCGTTGCCATCGACGCCGAAACGGGGGCCATCGTCCGGGAAGCCAACGGGTTCGTAAAACGACGGAGCTATGAGGAGGGCGGCGAGATATTAGTCAAGATCCCGAGCGAGAACGCGTTCGCGGGGTACTTCAACAACCCTACGGCCACAGCGAAGAAGTTTGAACGCAATGTGTTTAAGAAGGGGGATTTGTTTTACAGGTCTGGCGATGCGCTGAGGCGGGATGGCGATGGGCGCTGGTTTTTCTTGGATAGACTGGGCGACACGTACCGCTGGAAGAGCGAGAACGTGTCTACGGCCGAGGTCGCGCAGGTGCTTGGGGCGTACGCGGGGGTCGCCGAGGCCAATGTGTATGGGGTCCTCGTTCCTAGACATGACGGCAGGGCTGGCTGTGTGGCGTTGCGCTTCGGTCCCGAGACCAGCGTTTCTTCCTTCGACTGGAGGGCGTTTTTGGACTACGCCCGCGCCAAACTGCCGAGATACGCGGTCCCGGTTTTCGTGAGGGTGGTGCGCGAAAGTAGTACCACGGATAACAGCAAGCAGAATAAGGCCCCGTTGAGGGAGGAGGGGATTGAGTTGGATAGATTTGGCGAGAAGGTGAAAGGGGGGAGGGGGGATGCGGTGTTTTGGGTGGAGCCGGGGGGGAGCACATATGTTGCGTTTGGGAAGGGGGATTTGGAGCGTTTGAGAGGTGGTGGCGTTATGCTTTAGAAGGTAGAAGCGCATTGATAGAATATACAGTTTCTCCCGTGGAGATTAGTAGGGTGAAGGCGCTTTAGACATGCGTGGGATCGGTTGTCATGAGTTTTGCTGCCTTCCGTCGAAGATGATTTTTTTTTTGGCGTTGCATTTGCCAGAAAGAGAGCAATTCACTGTTGCAAAGTTGATCAAGACAGGTTGACCTTGTCCAAAATCCCGCAAGCACGTAGTGTCATTGGGCGGAAGAAATATGGTGACAGGAACCATGACGTGGGCATGAAAGACGAGCCTTTGAATAACTATGCGGATTGTAGTAACGAGAGCCATTGCAGTTCTCATCTCAGCAACGAGATGGTAAACGTGCCGGAATAAACAGCTGCCTGGGCGAAAAGAATTACAAAAGAAGCCCCGATCATCGCTTGATCATGAGAGCGAAACGGTTCGAAGCACAACATCAGTTCTCCTAAACCGCGATGGATCGTCCATTAGAATCCATAATTCTCACCCACACCCATTCCGCTCATACCAAGTGGTGTGAATTGGGAGCCATGGGGTGTAGACGCCTGAGTTCCCGGCATGGAGGCGGAGCTCGATGTGTCCTGCTGGCCCAGATTCATCATACCTGACTGTCCTTGGTTCGACATGCTGTTCATACTCATACCTTGCTGACCTTGGTTCGGTATTTGGATCATGCCGAAAGATTGTTGTCCTGGATTTGGCATTTGGTTCGAACCCAATGCTTGCTGATTTGAGACTTGCGGGTACTGTCCAGCCATTTGCTGTTCATAAGGGGCTTGCACATTCGGCATCATGTTGTTCTGGCCTCCCGTTACCATGCCTGATTGGCCGTATCCCTGAGTCATGTCACCCATGGCGTTTTGCCCTTAGAAGCTTTGGTTAAATCCTCCCTGCATTTGAGAATTCTGGCCAAATCCCGGATTGGGGCCTCCAAAGCCGGGAACCCGGGGTTGTTGAGAACCCCAGCTAGGCCTCGAATTGTTCATCTGGCCGGGGAGATCCCCGGTATCATTCCTCCACCTCTGAGTTTTGACATACTCGGTTGGCTTCATTGTCAGTACTGAATGGAGGTAGTTGTCGATGTCAATTGAGGCCTTTTGAACTGTTTCGAAAAACTGACGTCTCAACTCTGGCCTTACAGTCTAGCCGGGGACCTCACTTTTCCCGATGCTTTTAAATTCAGCAAGAGCAACAGCAGTCTGAAAAGCGTTCCTGATCTGTCGGCCATTCCAGCCCACCTTTACAGAGTCATATTGAATTTTCCATTGCTGTTCGGCAAATACCAGGATCTTGCCGTCGTCGACGATGATATGGGGTAAGTTGTCGTGCACATGTTCAAGGTGCTTATTCCAGATAGCTATGGTTTAAGTCGAGATTTATGGCCGGGTATAGGAGACTCAGATGTATTCGTGATCTAAAAGCTTCATCCAAGGTGCCGACTCTGTTGGTGGTCAAGAAGAGGACCCCTGTGTAATACTCCAGAGCTCTGAGGAAGACTATATCTCGTCAGTGTTTGCTCATGGGGACTGTTGGGGCACTCACCAGAAACAAGCGCATTTCTTTCTACGTCTGACTTCAATCTTTCTGCGAGAAATACATCTGCCTCGTCAAGCAGCAGGATGCTGCCCCAAGACTGGGCAAGTTGGAAGTTCAGCTCTAATCTCGCATCAACTTCTTCAGCAGTCGTGCCAAGGTCGCCTGAATACCAATCAGTAAGTAAATGAGACGTTCATTCACCAAATCGTTGCGTGTAATTTACCACATGTAATAGGAAATAATGGTCTTCCATCATCGGCAGCAACGCACTCTAACCGGATAAACGTTAGCGATCTCAACACTCGACTATATGTACGCATTACGCACCCGCAGTGGAAGTTTTCCCCACACCAGGTGCTCCATGGAGAAGCAAGATCAGCCCATGTCCTTTGCCCTTGACGGGATCAAAGGTGTAATCATCGTTGGCTGTGTCTGATTTCTGGCGCTTGTTGAAGTGAGAAGTAACGAGACCGTTGATTATATTTTCGTAATTCGGTGGTAGCTCGAGTTGATTCAACCCGTTGTTGTCCCTTTTGATTGCCGTCAAGTTCTCGATGTTGAAGTTGGCTGACAACTTGTCAGAAATTTACCATCCTATAACATTACATTGAACAAGAGTCTTCACTTACCCCATTTGCGGCTTCTCAAGTTGAACCCAAAAACTCGCGCAGGCAGCAATTTTAACTCAAGGTCGAGAACGGTAGAGGCGTGCTGCCTGTTCTGTGACCCGCGTTCCTTCAGAGACTTTTCCCTGTCGCTCCAGAAGTCTTCCATGTATCTGCGATCCCATTCGTTATCATCCAATATGTAGGCGTGGTTACACTCTTTGCAAGCCAAGCTTTTGCAAAGTCTTCCACCCTTATCCAACGACATCTCGAATGTTTCACCCCGGCTTTGCTCCGAGACCTTTTTCCGACCAAGGTTTGGGCGCCAGAGAGGGTTGAATTGCAATGTCCGGTCGAAATCAACCATCACAGGGCTATCGACATCGTCCGGGTATTTTAAGTCCGGCAAAAACTCTCCTGCTGGGGACCTGACTAAGGTGCGCCCTTTGTAGTGCATGTGTGTTACCTTGGTCGCTTCAAGAAAGCTTCTCCCGCGACTTTGCAAATGCTCCAACTCTTGCTCATAATTTTCCTCAAATTGAACCGGATATATTTCCAGCGAGGTAGGATTTATCCTTCCGTCAAATGGAGGGAGTTTGAATGAGCGTTGACAGAGGTTGAATTCTTTGCCATCGTAGTCGACGTAGTAGCAGTCTACTGCTAAATGGCTTATTTTTTTAAACTCCTCTATCGTAATACTATTGCTCAATACCCAGGTAATGTCTTCCACCCGTCACTTGCAGAACTCTCCCATAACCTTTGCGGTTCCGACCTCGAGAATACGAAAGTACCAGGTCGGAATAAATGCCAGAGATCTGGGAAAGCGAACCTTGGTTTCGACTCTTGCGTACGGCCATCTACGTATTCCAGACAGCCGTTGATGAACTTTACGAGGCAGCGCAGGTCATCTCTTGCGTAACTAGATTCTTCCACGCGGGAGGGATTTACGAATTCGAGGGGCCATAGAACTTCATTCTCGGTTAAATTTCCGGGTCTCCTGGGCCTGATGTCTTTCGTTGCATCGTCTCCAGATTTGAATGTCCAAGTCTTTGGCCTATTCTTCGCTGTCTTGACATAATTATCAAACTCAGCCCCCCATCTTCTTTCCAGACTTAATAACGTCTCTTCCAATTTTTCTAGGTGATAGAGAAGAGGTTTGAACGGTCGCAGGATGACAGAGTGTCTTTCGAAAGCGCTACCGATTGTGTTTCCTGTGACTTTGCGAAGGATGCGGAGCAGGGCGATCGAGTTGATTCGGATTCGTTCGGGCAAATCTTCTAGCGCGGTGACTTCGACTTTTCCTGATCCATTCGATGGTAGGAGAGTATCATTCTGACGATGGTAGAATAGAACTGGCTCCCCTACCAGTACATCAAATGCATGAAAACCGCCTGGCCTTGGACTCAAATTCTTGAATTGGTTCCATTCAACGAAATTGAGAGACGAGGGACCCAGTGGTGTCACTGAGGGGGTTGGATATGGAGGCGGCGTTGGACGTTCTTCGAGCGCATCTAAGCGCGTTTCAATCCGAGAAACTCGCTCTTCTACAATCCCAACGTAGTCTATGTACTGCGGGAGCCTCTCCTTCGCCTTTCTCCTCAGAATCTTCTTGGTGTAGATCAAAGGACTGTAAATCTTCCTGGGCACAGCTATTTCCACGTCACTTCCATCACTGCTTTCGTCGAGATCTTGACCTTGAAGCTCTTGCGAAGTTTTCTCCATAGTGTCTTTCTGTTTTGGCTCTGGTTTTGGTAGTATCAACAGTTGCGAACCTTCAAGATAACCTGGCTTACTTATCTTATGTGGCTCTTTGGCTCCGCAGCCTCCTTTTTCACTACAGGGAGTCGTAGAAGGCGGGGCGACAATGTCAGACCGAATCTCAATAGGGGAGGCTGGAGAGGAATCTTCGTTTGTGGTTTCCATCGCTTTTAACGAATCGAAGAGGCGTTCTTCGTTGTCTAGGTATTGGCGTTAAAATCTGGATCAAGTGGAAAAACTTTGAACCCGTCAAGGAATTTACTTCCCTTGTTCATGTTGTGTAGTAATGGTCCTTTGGTCGCCCTCAAAAAACTGGCCAATTTCCTTGCATCACACCACTTCTCTCATCTCTGCTATATACGTAACATCATATCAAGTCGTGATCGATTCCACAGTTTCGACTCTTTAGATTATTTCCAAGTTGATTGGATACAATCAAATATTGGGTCCTACGAATCATCCGAGATCAGGATTAGGCGCCGCGGAGCTTTCTCAATAACAAATGTGCGTGACCGTGTTTCTCAAAACATTTTACCGTGTGACCTTGCTAGCCTCTGAGTAGCATTTGCTGACGCTCTGGCCCGTAGAAAGGTGTGAACACTGGAGGGGAAGGTGGACACATGCGTAAGTAAATTGTGCACGAGTGGGGATACGAAGTGCACACTGGTGGGGCAGAAATATATCGGCGCTCAGACCTTACAGATTAAATGCGTGCGTGCGTAGGCAAAAGTGCACGAGCAGTGTTACGACGTGCACGAACGTATGACAGTAGTGTATTGGTGTAAGGATCTCATCTATTGAATGTAATCTTTGTGCTTGGTCCACGTCTTTCAGGTCGACCATGCGCACACTTGTAGTACACAGTTGGCCAACAAGCCAAATCGATTACTGGACAGAGATATGCTGTGCTTGTGTTTTGAGGACGAGAGAGCACGAAAGTGGCGCTTGCAAATTTTGCAATTTTATTACATCTCTATCTTGCATACCGCAATAGTGGCAAGGTCTTGGGACAGACTCTACATTGATTTCTAGACCACATACACTCCCTCAACTTTTATGATGTCTTCTATCTATCAATTATCAAAAAGGGATGCTGCCAAGCTCACCACTGCATTCATCGATACTCACGGTGGTCAAATCCATCCTTTACTGTCGACACATACAATGGAAATGACCAGAAATTATGTCCTGTAAGCAGCCATTTCAGAGATTTGTTTTCCCTTTGAAAACATAGCTGATGCAAACTTCACATTGAAAGGCCTCTTCAGCATTATGAAAGTAAACTGCAAGATCAAGCAAAGCGCTGCGAAGCAGAAACATATCCAAAAAACACAATCCCGAAAGAAGGAACAGCATTCCCCATCCTTACCCAGCACCGGTGCTACTTGGAAGGATGTATTGTACGAAGGAAAAACCGCTAAAGAGGGTTGGGAAAGAAGAGCGAAGGGAAACAAGACATTAATACGGTATGTGAGCGAAAGAGCTTCATTGGTCAATCATTGGATGAGCCTGCTCCCTGGTGGTGATTATGGCTCTATCGTCTGTGGGGTTCTGAAGATGGTGTTCGGAGTATGTTACTAAACCTTGAGCTCTAGGCGTTAGCCGCGAACTCCGTAGCTCGTAGCTCGATCACAGATTGCTTGGAGGATTTACCTACTCAAATTGAGGAAGCGAACCAGCTTCTTCAAATCTACTATGATTGTAACCAGATCGAGCCCACAGATCGCCTAAGACTTCAGAGTGCCGCCATGGATCTTTCGGGGAACATACTGGAAATTGTTAACGAAATTATTTCGTTCCTCAACCGGCGCTCATGGAGTGAGTCAGAGCTGTTACCTTTTCCCTCACCTTCATCATCTCGAGAGACTAACTATAATTCATTGAGGAGAAGTGCGTCCGCACTTTCCTCATGCAGGAAGAACTTCCCAGAAGTATCGAGGACACTGTTGAGAAAGTACGCAGGTCTTCACAGAATCTTCGTCTATTAGCAGACGAGTTCTCAAATTGAATACAAGTGGAGACTTATAATAGCATTTGCAACATTCCCAGAAAGTTTGCAGAAATGGTCACGGCTATTCTTGCTGGTAATTTGGAGAACCGAGAATGTATGACACCGTACACCATTATAAAGTTAATCTAATCAATCCAGGGTATGTGGGCATGAACATCGCATGCTATTAGTCAAGGTATTACTTTCTTGCTCGCTTAACCCATACGCATTGAGCGAATTTAGAAAAGACATTACAGAACCATCCCACAGTCTTCGAATTCAACTGATAGAGACTCAGGATTTCCCCGTCTGGTTCCATCTCGTTCATGTACACCATTTCCTCCGGCTCCATTCTATCTTTCCCACGAGTCCATCGCCCAATTCCTCAGTGTTAATCCATCAGCACTTAGCGATGCCATCCATAGAAGTCTGAGCAATGGCCCTGGGGACTCTCGAAGTTCTGCAAGCGTCATTCAGTATCTCGCTCGAGAAACGCGCCTGTCAAACTGGCTTCGCTCAAACGAACCGGGAAGTATCGTTCTCGATCGCAACACGGAAAACAGTTTCCAAATCTTCTCATACTTTGCGGCCATTCTGGTATCGTCTCTCAAATCCTATCAAGAGGCCATCCCCGTCCATTATTTTGGTGCAACTTGGAACGAAGATAATCTGGCTCCAGGCCGATATCACTTCATCCGAAGCCTGATATTTCAACTCCTTCCATTTACCAATGATCTCAATGTCCCACCTCAAGCACTCCATGGACCTGCACACTTGCCTAGCGAGCTTCAAGCACTGTTCACTAGATGTCTTTCTGCTATTCCGGCTGGTAGGGTGGTGTTCTTCATCATGGATGGCGTTTCTCAACATGCCGAAGATAATGAGGATGAAGTTAAGTCTGTCATTCAAACGCTGGAGAGCGCGGCCCAAGCTCATCCGTATGTCAAGATCAAAGTGCTCCTGACACTACCGGTGGGGTTCGAAATTATTCAAAATTTGCCGGAGGATTCTATGAATATGCTTCCCTCTGACGAGCTAGAATTGAGCGATGTTGTCGAGTTTGACATGAGTTCTATGATGAGTGGGTGACTTGAGTAGCAGCGTTGATAGGTTGAGTAGATGTTCACTTTGGTATGCTGCGCGAAAACATGAGATTGTTTTTAGATATTCACTGCCTTCGAGGATCTAGGCCGCTGAGCAGTTGTGACAAGTCATTCGACGTGGATTCCGATTCCGCTCCAGACTGACACTTCAGATTAGAGAATGTCTAACTCCGGTTCATAATTCCGAACTGCAGGGCGAATCGGATTTATTCCGCTGCTTGGGCTGATTCCATTTGTGAAGCCACGAGCCTACGCTAGCGTGATCGACTTGACGCTAACCCTTGTTCGTATGTACGCGTGAATTGATTGGGCGATTGGGCTTCCTCTTGAATTTGGGTACGAGACGAAGTTACGACTCTAATAACGAAGTTTTAGAAGGATCTGTTACCTCCGGTGAATCCGAAGGTCATTCCGACCACCTAGGTATATAAGTCGTGTTCCTTTTAGATGATCGACTTTGAAGACACTTCACTTTGAACATTGATCAGCACAAATTCTCCTTCACTTTTTCTTACATATATCAGTCTTGGTATCTTTGATCTCGACCTACGTTTCAACTCTCACAGCCTCTCACCCAACCAATCATCAACCATGTCGTCCCAAACCCAACAAACAATCTTCATCGCCGGCGCCAGTGGTTACATCGGCTCAGTCCTAACTACCCTAGCTATCTCACGAAACTATACCGTGCATGCCCTCTCCCGCAGCACGTCCAGTGATGCCAAGCTCCTCGCTCTAGGCGCTACTCCTATCCGCGGGGACCTCTCCACACACGATGTGCTGACCCGCGAGGCAGCCGCTGCAGACATCGTCATCAACCTCGCTGACGCGCTTGCGGGGAATTATGCTACCATGACTATGGAAGAGAGGACCGCGATCAACAACGCGGCTATTGATGCGCTGATCGAAGGACTGAAGGGTAGTGGGAAGACCTTCGTTGTTACGTCAGGGAGCTTAATGGTGGCTGCTGATCCCGAGGGAAATGAGACGAACGAAGAGAGTCAGGTGGGTGATGTGTTCAAGACTGGGACTGAGGCGCATGCTCTAGCCACTGCAAAAGAAAAGGGTGTGAAAGCTTGTGTGGTAAGGCTGGCGCCGTTAGTGTATGGGCGCGGCGGGAGCGGGGTTAGACTCTTCATGGAGATGTTCAATGCGGCTGGTGGGGGATTCTACGTTGACGAGGGCAAGGAACGCGTCACTACCGTTCATGTGGATGATGCGGCGCGATTGTATCTTCTGGTTGCGCAGAAAGGAAGGGCAGGGGAGTGCTACAATGCTACATTCGAGACGGATGTGACGCAGCGGCAAGTTGCTGAGGCCGTGGGAAAGGTGATCGATATTCCAATACGCTCCCAGTCTTACTTGGAAACAGAGCAGAAGATTGGCCCTTTTTTTGCAAGGTTTCTGAGTTGTGAGAATAGGGCAAGTAACAAGAAAGCGAAGAGCGAGTTGGGATGGGAGATTCAAGCTGAGATGGGAATTTTGGAGGAAATTGAGAAGGGGTCTTATGTCCAGGCTGCGGAAGAGGTAAAGAAAGGCGGTGCTTAAGCTGTAAAAGGGACGAGTGGTCATCATTGGGTATCACAACTTACAGTATACAACCTAACGAGTTATTGGATCATTCAAGTGTTTCTGACAGACTAATGTGCGCTGGTTCTTTCATAATAAGCACCCAAGGTCGTGCAATGACAGAGATCAAGCCAAAAAGTTTTTCCGTTTCTAGCCTTTAGCCATTCCGTAGATCTAGGCAACGATATTGATATATGTGAGTAAATTGGTGAGATTGAGTATGTTTCTTGTATATTTGTAATGAAAACGGAGTTTATTTACTTTTTTTTTTTTTCACTCTTTCGGAACATAGTTCAGTGCAAATATTCTACAACGAAGCCCAATATCGGCTCTCCAAGAATATTCTCAAGAACGTTTCTACTTGCACATCTACTGTAGGGAGTCGGTAGCATAGAGGGAAGCAGTCGTGACGCAAGCGGGGCATGGCGGCTAGGGAGGTCTTTATAATGCCGTCGTAGAGCATACTAAACTGGAGTCACGACCTGGAGACACTAGTCTAAAATATCACAACACATTTCCTGTGTGGTAATATGCTAAGACAGCGTAGAAATCGTGGAAGTGGTAGAGATTTCTACTCTGGCCTATTTAACGCAATTAATTTCGATGCAGGATGGTATGAATCTAGCTCTTGAATCAGATTTTCCATTCTCTCTCCCTAGCAACGCTACACTACCTGTGATTGCATTTCTTGATAATAGAGGGCGAATGTAGGAATGCAATGCTAGGCTAATTAAAACATCTATTATAGACACAGACACACAGATTCCTTTGCAGAATTCTTGAAAATTGCCTTTCCATACTTCAAATTTACGCTTTCTAGCTCGTTATCGAAATTCTTCTCGGATTTTTACTTGTCATTTATAGTGTAATACACCCACGTTCTTAAATTTGGGGAAACATGTCAAGGTACTGTTACATTATTGTGATGTAAAGAAGGGTGTACGCAGACGTGCGAATAGGGCGATAAATATGTTCATGTATAGTAAAATTGAGCAAAAACAAAGCATAACAACTAAGAAGAACTGCTAAGCGTTCTACTAATTTGAAGACCTAATAGATCGTATACGTTTTTGCAATTACCTTCCGCACTCCAGACACCCCTACCCACCTGTTCACCTTCAATTACATTACTTCTCTACGCCCTCTCTTCATTCCAGTCCTCAAGTGCAAGTGAAGCTATCAAAACCGACGTTCTCGCTCGACCCTCCAAACACGGCCTTCTTCGGATACGGGCACAGCTTCGTCGTCACGTTCGTCACACTAGTAGCCTTCAGCGCATCCGGCACCTTCCCATTCTCCACCCAATCTACCAAGGCAGCGAAAGTCCCAAATGGATACCCCCCAGCACCAGCGTTACAGTGTGCAAGTCCCGGCGCCTCGAAAAGACGGTAAAAATCGTGGACGTTGGTATCAAGAGCCGTGACCGCATCGTAGTAGTGACGGCTGTTGCGGAATGTGATGATTTGGTCAGCCTGTGGTTGCGAGTTAGTATTGCCCTTTGACTGGATGCTGAATGTCGGGGAAGTGGGAAGAAGAATATACACTTACAAGACCATGGTATGTAATCATCTTGCCCCCAGCATTGCGGAATTCGGAGAGGTTAGGCGAGTTTGTGCTGATGATGGATTCGTATTCGCGCACGCTTTTGCGGAAGACGCGCTCGTAGTCCTGGCGGGACATGGCGGTGACGTTAAATTTCGGGTTCTTTTCAACGAACAGTGTAAGCCAGCTAGTAAGAAGATTAACGCCTTGGGCATTGGTGCTAGTGCACGTCCCGTTTGATGAACAAATTGTTGTAGCCAGGCTTGTTGGGCTTGTCAGATTTGCTTCGTATCCTGGTGTGTACCAGAGCAAAGTCCCATCAGAGGCTTTCGCGCCCGTCCATGCTGCATCAGCAACGGTTGCAGCGACTTTCGAGATTGTGGTCGGTGCGCCAGGAGTACTGCAGTTCAAAGGGGCTCCAACCATAGACTGAGGGTCGAAATGACAAGAATCCGGATCGGAGATGATGCCGTCGACAAGCCCATCGTTGGCGTCGCATGCCTTGATAGCTGCCGCAGTAAGGGCATCTAGTTCGCATGGATGAGCATACTGTTGCATCTCATTCATGACCTGCTGGGGATGATATGCGCCAACGAATAACTCAGCCCAGTTGATTGCCGGGGCACCTGCTGCTATGCCATCGAATACGTCGGGATATCGTTGGGCAAACGTGAGGCCCTGTCGTCCACCTTGGGAGCATCCACTCCAGTACGAATATTTTGGCGGCTGGCCGTAGAAGCTATTTATCACGCTTTTTGCGACCAACGCGGCGTCGTTTAAGGCCACGGAGGCGAAATCGTTGAGGAGATACAGATTGACGTTTCCAGGACTCAATAATGCCCAATCCTCGGGGAGCTGCGATGGTACACCGCCGTTGGTGGTAAAAGTTGCGTACCCTTCGGCCACAGCTGCAGCCATGCCAATATCTGTGAATCCAAATAGTCCTGCAATCCATCCTCCTCCACCAATGGCTTGCAACCGCTCATTCCACGTTGGCTGCATCGGGAGCCAAACTTGTGTAATGAGAGTGTCATTCTGCCCTAGGTGTGTGTGCGTGATGGTGACATTACAATAGGTGACATTCTTCACCTCGATGTCGGGATGGTTAAAGTTACGTTGCGACGAGGCGAATGTCGAAAAGTTCTCAACTAGAGAAGCTTGGGTGGAGATGAAACTAGCCCCAAAGACTTCTGGAAATGGGATCGCCGCCGCGGTGCAGTTGCTAGAGGCAAGTGCTTGCTGGAGAAAGGACATGACAGCGGATATATTTATGAGATAAGAATGAATAGGAAATAATGCGATGATGAAGGTCTTGCGAAAGGCATTTGCTCTCCCTCTTAAATACACTCTGCCACTCCGAAATCTTGAATTAAATAGCAACAGTAATCTATTTCTTCTCCGCCGAATTTTATTTCAAGACTGACCGGAGAATTATTAGCGGGCCACTCTGTATAGGGTAGTTGATGCGCACATTCGATCCCTGTGGGGAAGTTAGCAGCCAATCAACGATCTTCAACTGCGAGGTACGAGTGCGATGCGAATACGATACGAACACGATACGAATTGCGACTCGAAACGAAACGACCTCGGGGGGTGCGCGTCTACGAGGTCGTATCTCCTTGGTTAAGTCTGGGCTTTCAATTCAGCAACATGATAAAAGCATTAAAAAGCCCAGACTCGCTGCAAAAGAATAGATCCAGAATCAACCTCCACCACCTCCTGTACTACGAAATTTACTCCACAACATGGCGAACAGTACCGCACCTCGCACGTATCAGCTGTACCAGTACTCTCCTTCGATTGCTGGCGCCGTTATATTCGTCCTTCTTTTCCTATCGACAACCACCCTCCATTTGTACCAAATGTTCAAGAAGCGAACGTGGTTCCTCACTCCCCTTGTGATTGGAGGATGTTGTAAGTACATCGTGAACCATCGTAGCTTTTCAAAGAGATCATCGTATTCTAACGTCTACTCGCTGCACAGTCGAATTTATTGGATACGCTGCTCGATCGAAATCCGCGTCAGAAGCTACGGGGCACAATCGCCTCATGCCTTTCGTCATTCAAAACACGTACATCCTACTTGCCCCGGCTCTCTTTGCTGCCACGATATACATGACCCTCGGACGAGTCATCAATTTGATCGATGGAGATGAACATGCAATCATCAGTGGGCAGAAACTCACGAGAATCTTTCTCTTGGGTGATGTCTTTTGTTTCGTCATGCAGTCTGTCGGTACGCATACTCCCGCTTGTACATTACCTGCTGCACGAGCTGACATTCAATAGGTGGGACCTTGACAGCATTGGCAATGACAAAGACGACGTCCAGCAAGGCTAAGATGGGACAGAACATCATCCTCACCGGTATCATTCTGCAGTTATTCTGGTTCGGATTCTTCATGGTGATTGCCTGGCACCTGCAATATCGCATGAACCGCAATCCGACTGCGGCCTCCAGGAACCCAGATTACCAGTGGAGGAAATACCTGAACTCTTTGTACATTGTCAGCGCGCTGGTGATCGTCCGATCCATCTTCCGTGTCATTGAGTTTGCACAGGGGCACGACGGATATCTGCAAAGCCACGAAGTCTTTTTCTATGTTTTCGATTCGATTCCAATGTTTGCGCTCTTGGTGTGGCTGAACTGGCAGCATCCTGGGGAGATTGGAATACTTCTACGGAAGACTGGGACTGGGACTGTTGAATACGTGATGGGCACAGATGTTGAGCGCTCCGATGACAGGAAATGACGGCATGATAACTAATCGCTGGTTGAGTTTCCATTGGTTGTTTGGTAGTTTTGGTAGTTTTTTATTTTATATCTTTGATTGCAACATTTTTGTAGTATACAGATAATAGACGTTAATTCCATTTTTGACGGTTTGGGCCATATCCTCAATATCGCAAATTGTGTACCACCTCGTAGCTTGATAGGTAGATATCGTATAGATTCTTGAGGGAGCAGCCGGCAATTTTTTCGGGGAAGCATTATCCATTCGAGATTTCCCTAGACAACCGGACGACAATGCCTGCCTCTTCTAGCGACTTCAAAACGACGCTCGGCCTGTTTAGTAAATGCTTGCGAGAGCGGTGCGCAATGATGTTTGGCACCAATCTTCTGCTTGGCATATGGCCGGGTCAACGTCCAAGGCTTTGTAACCAGTTCTTGAAATAAACCCCGACCTGGATGAGCACTAGCCATGCGCAAGTCCTGATGGGTTGTATGGTACTATTAAGGGGTTGAATGACGATGCGAAAAGATAGTTTTCAGTGGTCTTACATTGCACTACTTTCGCTACGGCCATCTTGCCTCCTGTGTTGTGCTTTTGGGCTAGTGAGCCCTTGCATGTGTTTCCAATAAGCTTAGTACCAAAGTCTCAACCGGCGTTGCCTTCCCTAATGTCTCGGCCAACGGTAGACGTAGGCGAACTCGTAGGTGGTATCCATCCAATCTGCTGAATTGGCCATTGGATCCACGGGTGATACGCCAGGGGTAATCTTTCGTGAACCCCAGTGAGAATATGAGGAACCCAGCCACCCATTACCCAATTTGCAGAAAGGTCGTTCAAAGCGACGCAGGAGTACGCAAATATCGTAAGTGCAACCGGATTGTGCTGTCGCAGGAGGGTCGTGAAATCGTTTGAGCACCGATAGAGCCAAATACCAATACTGCGGAATTGCGCCTGCGCCTTCCGGCCTTCCCCAATGTATCTCGACGAGAATAATCGCACGAGTTGATCCATATTATCGTTGAGAATGCATGCTTCCTCGGGAGAAGCTGACGTAGCCTCAATCATACCGCGGAGATATGTTAGCTGCTCCATTTCCTCGGGCGGCAAAGGTTGCTGAGTCCGAGATATTGCTTGGATCCCATCATTGATCATTGGAGCAAGTGGTCCATTTTTGATGGCTTCTCCGTAAGAATCGAATACTGGGTGGGCGCCTCGGAAGAGTGCCATCCACTCTGCAGGGCCGTTGTCACTGAAAAGTAGGAAATCCCCTGGTACTGGTCCTCTGGCTAGCGTGAAAGACGTACATAGGTTGGAAAATAGGTAGAGGGAGTGGCAATTCTCTTCGTTAAGACTCGACAAGAGTGAGGTTGCAACCCGTAGACCGGCTTGATAATGTCTGTTGGCGTGGTCCAGATAGAAACGCTCTCGGTTCGGGTTGAAACGTGCAAGATGCAAAGCTGAGAGACCAAGGATCATGTGAAGAACATGCTCGTTCGCAAAACCAATTCGTGGGATATTTGTCTGCATAAATGTCTGCATTATTGGATTATCAGAAATCGAGATGCACGTCGTTGTGGTATAGTTGTGCATCAGCTCCGCAGTTATTGGTCCCCACTCGACAGAATAATTGTTCTCCTCGACGGCATGGGCCTCACTTGGTGCAGAATTCTCACGTCGGATAGTTGCTGTGGAAGCTGGTGAGTTGGTGGATGAGTTTGGACTTTGCTGAGAAGTGGCCGAGAAGCTGCAAATGACTGAATGGCGGGTGCAATTCTTGCATCTTGGCTTCGATTCATCGCACTAGGCCGAGGTTCAGTACGGTAAAGAAGAAGGAGAGGATATGAAAACCTTTATTCTTCTTCGTTTGCAGTTTGCGCACCCGAGACGGGATTTAGGATGCGACCTTCGATGGCCGATTCCTGTGTACTGAACATCGGGCATCGCGGCTTTAGAGGCGGACAGCGATATGGAAAGGACGCGCGTCACGTCCTCATATCTTGTGGGCTTAAATGTTGGATAAGAAGAACGGCGCAGTCCAGGTCCTGTTTAGATGAGTCGTGATGTTCCCAAGGTCTAGTATGGGAACAGGAGATAAATGAGGGCACGCGTACGATGGTGGAGAGGCCGGGTCGGCCACTTTCCGCTATTTCTCCGCATGGCCCGTGCATATGACCAAAATAGGACCGAGTTTCGATTTTATTAGAGATTCAGCCTCTACTGAACAGCTGGGATGCCTCTTAGGCCACGAGAGCTAGGGTTAGAAGCAAAAGGATACCGTAAACCAGGCTCTGAAGGCCTAGTGCGTCTAGGATTTTGCGTGAAGGTGCCCTGGAGGAAACACTAGGAGTTGGAAATTCGGACAGGTTATCTAGCCTGACGTACAGGGAAATTTTTCTTTACAGCTCCAAATCTGAGGAAATACGATGCGTATTTCGAAGATGCTCACTACATTCCTCTCTTGGGACCCGGCTGTTCATTTCGGATTTTACTGTCAAAAGTGATCTTGTTAGGACAAGAGTTGCGGTTCAACTCTCAGTTGAATACTAACAGAAGCAACGCCTGGTCGTAAAATAACTTGAGATTCTGTATTTGTAAATAGTCTAGATGTACACGTCTCTAGTTCGACAATACGAGGTGGAAAGAGAACAAAGATTCTGAATCAGTATTAAAATCTGTGTGAGAATATGAACCTTTTTTATCCAGACTGAAGAGAGAGAAAACGTATAGTCCGCCGAATACTAAGTAAAATATACTATCGCTAAAATGCAATATTCTTGTTATCGAGTTCCGACATATGATTGCCAGCGGTACTAAACGATCGATTAGTGGTCCATTCCCAATGCGTTCGGTTCATGAGACCCGTGCCACACCAGCAATGCACAAGTCGTGCGAAAGTGAGCCATTCATTATGTCGACGTATCAGCGACTGCGAATTCACCCTTGTGAAACGATAGGTTAGTGCCACGGCGGTATCTATGGGGCTCGCATAAAGAAAGATGGCGTACCCATCGTTTTAGATGGAAGGAATCTGGGGCCAATACAAGTGTATAAGGAAAGGCTTAGCAGAGACTACTCACCAAAGCGACCCCGAATTTCGCCTCCCTACAATGTTCGCCCCGCGGGCATCACGCCCCGATCTGCCGACATATACACAATTCTCAACGCTCCCGGAGACAATACCGATACCCAAACGAGAGTCTGCTGCATACATCTACCCCGTCGACGCACGCAATGACCCCCCACAACTTCAGCATCAGCTTTCATCGTCTCCACCGCCTCAACATCGACATCGCATACGCTGGCCGTATTTTTTTGTTCTTGGTCTCGCTCTCTCTCTCCTGTGCGGGTTGATAGGAGGCTTCATTGGGAAAGCAATCACGCAGAACAAGTACCGAGACGCCTCGCAAAAAGGCGACTCCCTAGAAGCCAACAGCTGCGGAACACCGACCAGCAGTTCAGCACTATCCACTCCAACCCTAGCCTCGACCAACCCACAAGGCGTCGGCAACACCACTGCAACACCCGATCGCCCAGTCCCTCTAACCGGCTGCCCTGCCACAAACCGCGGAACCCTCCGCTCCGACCGCACAAAGACAACGTTCCAGCTTTTCTGCAGCACCAGCTGGTCCGGAGCAGACCTGGTATCTCTCTCGGCTGCCACGATTTCCGATTGTATCGAGCCATGCGTGGTTATGAATGAGTACGCGCAGATGAACAAAAAGTGCGTTGGTGCACAGTACATCCCCGAGTATGTGAACGAGACGGAAGCCATGGACCAAAGCGGCAATCCTTTCAATTGCTTCCTCAAGTTCAATTCGAGTGGCATGGAGAAGAATTTGAGTGGTCTGGAGAGGATTTCGATCTGCCTTGCTGGCGAGTGTGAGGGTGTTGATGGGGGATGATCTTCAGACCTCGTCTCAAACTAGTGTTATTAGTAGAATACATGACTAGTATGCAAACGTGTGTTGCTTTGTGTCTTGATATAGAGCGCCAAATCTGTAATATCCGTAAGTTTTAACAATACTCTGTGATCTCTCATACTACTTCTCCGCGTATGCACTCTGTAGCAGGCCAGCCTGAAAGGAGCACGAGATTTCCATCCGCCGGAGTCATGATTAACACAATAGCAAAGAGGGTTTCAAAACAAAATTTGACTATAGAAATAAGATAAAAATTTTCTTCGACTCCAAGTACAAGTTCAAACCCCGACCCAAGACAATGAAAGCGAGAACTCCAAAACAGACTAACCGCCATGAACAATCCCAACGCGAATAAGATCAAAACAGCTCAAACTAATAGTAAGGCCCTCATGCACTCGGCCAAAAGAAACCCCTCATTCCAACTACACAGTCAACACCTCAAGTCCCCCAACCGCTCCCTCAAGGGTATCCAACAATACCCACTCCTCAACCACAGCTTTATACATGGCAGCAACCTTGCCCATCATCACCTCATCCATAATCCCGGACCAGTACCCTAACTGCAACTCCAAACTCCTCTCGCCAAGCAACACACCAAGCACGACATCGAACTCAGGCGCACGAGTTCCATACAAGGTGTCGAAGTTAAGTGGCGATGCGCTGCTCTTCTCATCGCTGGCGGAGGGGTAGTATCCATTTGCGCTCTCCTCATTCGCATACTCAATAGATAGAACCGAGTTCCAAGCGAGAACCCCATCGGCGGCTTCCTTAGCATTTGCCGCAGCGACGAAGCCGTGCTGGTGATCTAATGTCTCGAGGAAGCTCTCGTGCGTCTTCTTGAGCAAATCGATGCTAGATTGCTCAGAAGAAAGCTCGATACGGCATGCGAGCATGTTGATCATTGGCCCGACCAACTCATCAATGCCAGGGATATCGAGTTCGCGGTTGGCAGTGATATAGCCGAATAGCACGTCGTCTGTCTTTGTGAAGGCGCGGAGGACGAGCACCCAGGCGGCTTGGAACAGCGTCGCGGATGTGATTTTGTGTTTGCGACAGAGCTTAGTGATAGCGTCTGCGGTGACACCAACGTTGATGGGGACAAGAACGTTTTCACCCTTGTTGTCAGTTTCGTTTGTGTTTTTGCGCGGGATGTGGCATGGCGAGACATCCGAAAGGTAGCACGTCCAGAAATCGGTCGCAGGCTCCATGTCCTGAGCTGCGAGCCAGGAGACGTATTCGCGGAATCCGGGGGCAACGCCCTTGGGTAGAAGTTGTTGGTAGGCGAGGACTAGATCCTGGTAGATGATGCGGGTGGACATGCCGTCCTGTAGCGCGTGGCTGATTTCGAGCTTACAATATAGAGCGTCGCGCGTCTGGAAGAGGGTGAAGCCAACGTGCGGTTTGAAGGAAGAGTGTGAGACGGTGTGGTGATTCTCGATGATGCGTGCGATGTTGGCTTCATCGCACTGGATGATGTCGACCATGGGAGTATATTCCTTGAGGATGAGCTGGACAGATTCGGATGTATTAACAATGTTCGGGATAAAAACAGTGCGGAGAGCCTCGTGGCGGGCGGTCACCTGCGTCCAGGCAGACTGGAGACGAGCGATGTTGATAGTGGCGTCTCGACCGGGAGTGATTTTGTGTGCAGTATCAGACTCATAGGATCCAGGATTTTGCTTCTGGCTGTTTAGCATGCGCTGCTGAAGAGGCGTGCAAGGGACAATGGCCGCGACATTGGACAAGGGAACGTTGATGTCGGCGAGCACTTTCTCGAGAGTGGAAAGCTGGGAGTACTCTAGGTCGAGAAGAGGGAAGTCGCTCAGGGTGGGCTTGAGAGCCATGGAGGCCAAGTTTGAAGCGAAGCTGGGGATGGACTGCTCGACGATGCTAATGAAGGTAGCAAGCGTTTCTTGCTGGGCAAGTTCAGCGCTGTGGGTGAATTTGATGGTGATCTCGCCGTTGGAGACGATGGCAGAGACCGTGATGACAGCCTGAGGGGCGCCAAGGTGCGGTCGTTGGAGGGTCTCCTCGTCTTCAAAAGTGGAGTGCTCGATCGGCTCAACAAGCATCTCAACGTAAGCTGGGAGTGTCTGTGTTAGAGTCGCGGTGAGATTCTCTCCAACACGGTTGTCCTTGACTTCGCTGAGAAGCTGGATGAAGTTCTGGGCGTCAGTCTGCGGCACTTGACGGATTCGGTTGAATTGACCAACGGTCCTGGCATTTCGGGACTCCTCCTTGATGGCAATGGACGAAGGGCGGCCAAATACAGTGCTCCATACCTTGGCCAAAACAGCCACAAGGATATCCACAGGCTGAGTGGAGAGGGCTTTGTTGCTGGCGCCCAGTAGCGACGAGGTGATTCCAGAAGGTAAGGTGATGGAATTCTCAACGATTTTGGCACTCATAATCGCCATATCCTGGATATTCCAAGCAGAGAGATCTGCAGTAGGTTCTTCGATGTTAATGGAAATACGGTCTTGGGAGAACAGAGACTGGAAAGATGATGCCTTCGCGGAAACCATGTTCCCTTCGAGAAGCTCGTGAAGATCTTGGACAATGATCTTCACAGAGGCGGTATCAGCGATCAATGGGTGGATTGTGAGTGCCATGATTTGCTGGTTCGACTCTTCCGTGAGGTCAAAGAGGCGGACAGCGAACAACGGTCCATTTTCAATGTCGAGTTCGGTTCCAGCATTAGCCAGGAAGCTCTTGACATCGTCCCTGATTGCAAGAGTATGTGCTGAAAATATGTAGGACGCCGCAAGCTCTTTGGTGATGACCTGGTTCCACTGCTGTTGATCATCGCGCGTGAAACGGGCGCGAAGCATGGCGTGTTGCTGAACCACACCCTCAATGGCTCGGACGAGCTTGGGTACTGTGGTCGATGAGGCCAGACGGAGAATGTGAGTCTGACTTTGTGTCTTGTTCTCGAGTAAGGCCTTTTGCCAGCCAGTTAATGAGAATAACTGCCCGATGATGTCTTCGGCTCCTTCCTCTCCAAGGAATTTTGCCTCTACTGCGAGATGCGAAATGCTCCCGCACGTAAGAATTTCCCGAACTGTTAGTGAAATCCCTGTAGCTTGCCCTTTGGCTCTCAGCTGCATAGCCGTGATAGAATCGCCTCCCAAATCGAGGAAAGAACGATTCATGTTGATACTCGGTAGACCAAGCACGCTTGAAAGAATATCATGCAGACGCTTCTGCTGCTCTGTCGCCGGCGCACCGCCCTCGTCTTCATCTCCTCCTACAATTGTTTCGTAGACCTTGTCATCCATCTCTACCAACCAATTTGTCGTGGTGACTCTGTCCATCTTGTTGTTAGGTGTTAACGGAAGCGCGCGAACGATGACCCACACCGCAGGCACCATGTAGTCGGGTACCTTGGTTGCGAGGTGATTTCGCACAGCGGAAATCTGGACATCTGCAATGCCCTTGTCGAGACCCGAAACCAGTGCGAGTTGAGTTTCCGGGCTAAGAGTCGCTGAGAGTGCCTCAAGAGAGAGCACAGCAACTAACCTCTTCTGGAGGTAGCCAGACTTGGGGAGGAGGACAACGGCCTGGTTGACGCGAGAGTCGGCCACGATGTGGTGCTCGATTTCGCTGAGCTCGATTCTTTGACCGTGATGCTTGACTTGGAAGTCCTTCCTGCTGACGTAGCAAATGGTTCCGTTGGAGCTGTACTTGCAGAGGTCGCCCGTCTTGTACATGCGACGAGTCTTGCCCGAGCATTGGGACCATTCTGGGTCAAGAACGAAGGCGGCGTCAGTCTTAACCTTGTCGTTGAGGTATCCACGAGACACCATCCTGCCTTCGATGACCAACTCTCCGATAGCGCCAATAGGTGCGAGCTTGTTGTGATCTTCTGCATCGACAATCCACATGTGGCATCCGGATGGGCGACCAAGATCGGCGGGGTCGCTCTCGAGAGTCAGAGGAATAGCGTCCACGCAGTGAATGCTGCACTCCGTCATACCGTAGGAAATGATAAGATCGACCACCGGAGCCCATCGCTGGACATTGTCTTGAGTGAGCAACTCTCCACCAAGGATGAGCCTCTTGAGGGTGGGTACAGCCTTGGGGTCGAGCATGCCGGCGACAGTTGGGGTAAGGAAACCGTAGTTGCAGTTCATCCTGTTGATTGCACCAGGTAGATCGTTGATGCGCTCATCCTCCGATGGCACGCAAATGGTTCCTCCACGCTGGAGGGTGGTGAAGATGTCGGCGACAGACACATCGAATGTATAGGCCGCAAACTGCAAAAGTCGGGTTGATGGTCCAACTTTGCGGTTGGTTCCGTGTGCCTTGGAGCTGGTGCAGAGAGAGCCATGCTCAACTACAACACCCTTTGGTTTGCCAGTGCTACCGGAAGTGAAAAGTACGAAAGCAGGGTTGTTGGGGGAAACCGTGGGAAGCGGGGTGGAGGAGGAAAGAGAGTCGAGCATCGCCTGGTCGATGACAATTGCCTCGTGGACTCCGTCGAACTTGTGCGCGTGGATGTTGTCAGTGAGAACAAAGCTTGCCTCAGCTTGTTCAATAATCTCGCTCATACGGGCAATTGGCGAGTTACGGCCAAGGTGGACGCAAGCACCTCCAGCCTTGAGGGTAGCCATCATGGCAACAACTGTGTACATGGATTTGTCGAAACACATAGGAACGAGACATTCCGGCTTAATGCCCTTTTCGACGAGGTACGCAGCCAATTTGTCAGTAAGCTCGTCAAGCTGCTTGTAAGTTACCTCGCCATCCCAAGAAGTGACAGCTGTGGCATCGGGACGGGTTTTAACTTGCTCGCGGAAGATGTTGTGCACACAGTCGTCGATGTCCTGGATATCAACTAGGTTGTTCCATTCGATCATTCGCTCGACATGGGCCGGGGTAACGAGGCCGATGTCCTTGAGAAGAGTGGATTGGGAAGCGTTGATAAGTTGCTGGACAACAAACTCAAATTGATCCAGAACAATGCGCGCGGATGCCTCCGGAAGAGCCTTGTGGTCGAACTGAAGTTCAACGTCGACCTTGTTCTCGCTCATGACCATGCATTCCACAACGGCGGCGTAGATGTGGAATCCACGAAGAAGTTCCTTGTCGAGAACCTCCTCAAGGAGTGAACCTTGCTCGATTTCTCCTAGTGGTTGCTGAATGACGAACAGATTCTTGAGATTCTGCTTCTCTCCGGCCATGGCGTAGATGTTCTGGACACCAGCATGTTCGAATGGAATCATATCGGTAGATTGCTGTTGGACCGTGTCAAGGAAGTCGGCGATGGTAGAAGCTGCGTTGATCTGGAGTTGAATAGGGACAGTTGTGATGGTAGGTCCAACAATGCTCTCAATGTCTTGAACGGGGGCGTTACGTCCAGAGTTGGTGGCGGCAAAGGTAACATCCTCAGAGCCCATGTATCGACCAGTTACGATGGCCCAAGCCGCGCGAAGGATTGTAGAGAGCATGAAGCCTTTGTCAGCATCGCGAGCGAACTCTATTGTTCGTGTGACTTCGGAGTCAGGAGATGGCTGGTAGGTAGCTGAAGGAAGATGCGGGAAGCTGTTGGGCGCGCCTTGTCCAAGTTGCTTCCTCCAGAAAGCCTTGCATTCCTCGGCATCCACCTCGGTGATGAGCTTGATGAATCTGTTGTAGGCCGGGGCAGCGTCGAACTTAGCGCCGTTGTAAAGAGCCTCAAGCTGCTCCATGAGCGTGTTGGCACTGTGGCCATCATATAGCGCATGATGGACAGTCCAAATGAAGTGGCGATGCTCAGAGTCTAGGGCCCAACGAGCAAGAGGGCTTCCATACTTAATGAATGAAGCCTTGTCGCTAGCGAGGTAGTCGGGCAAAGCGGCTTCTGGCTGCCATGAGACATCTTCGTTGAGCACAACTTGGACGGCACCCGAAGTCTTAGACAGTACAATGCGAGTTCTCAAGATAGGGTGGAGAGCAACCAATTGGCTCCAAGAGTTCTTAAAACGTTGAATGTCGATGTTCTCCTGGACACGGAACACACGCTGAGCGGTGTATGCGCCCTGCTGCTGAGTCGCAAGCTCCATGAGACCTTCTTGAAGAGGCGTGCAGGGATAAATATCCTCAACTGCCTCCTGAGATACATCGCATTGCTCAGCCGCATCTTCAACGAGCGTAGCCCCGGTAGGAGCTAGTGAAAATGGTGCAATAGGACCAGCAGCTTCGGCAATGTCTGAGCTAGCAGCAGAAGCCATGTCGCACAAGATTGGGTTCTTGAAGATATCGGCAACGATGAGATTGATGCCGGCGGACCGAGCCATGGAGGTGAGGCGCATGGCTTTGATGGAGTCACCACCCTTGCTGAAGAAGCTATCGTCGGCGCCAATGGAAATCGGGTCTATGCGGAGAAGCTCTGCCCAGAGGGATTGGAGAGCAATCTCCATTTTAGTGGAAGGGGCACGCTTTGAAGCGTGATCCTCTTCACTTCCAAGCGAGTATTGCTGAATCTGTTCGAGGGTCAAAGCGGCCCCAATGCGCTTCAAAGCGTTGCGGTCGATTTTGTTGGTCTGGGTCTCAGGCATCTTGCGCAGCGGGATATACAGGGAGGGAACCATGTACGCCTGGAGTGATTGTGCAATGTGGTCCTTCAGCTTGAGGAATTTGGCATTTAGGTTCGCAGTCAAAGGCAGAACCTCCTCAGAGTCGTCTTCGATGTCCTCCGCAGAAGGCACGACAAAGGCTGCGAGAGCGGCCTTGTCAACATCTCCCTCCAGAAGAATCTTCTCGACAACCTGCTTCTGTGCTCCGATAGAGCTAGTCTTGACGTGGTGTTCGATCTCACCGAGCTCGACACGGAGACCACGAATCTTGATTTGAGTATCCTTGCGGCCAAGGCAGAGCATGTTACCATCTTTCATGTATCGGACCAAATCGCCAGTCTTATAAAGTCTGGTAGGGTTTGGAGAAATCTGGGAGGCCCAGATGGGGCTATAGATATAGGATTCGTTCGTCTTCTCGGGGTTCTTAAGGTAGCCTCGGGCAAGTAGCGGCCCTTCGATGAGAAGCTCTCCAACACAACCGACAGGCACCAAGCGATCGTGGTTGGCCTTGTCAACGACCCATGCGCGACCACCCTGCGTCTTTCCGATCATAGAGCAGGGAGTGTCGAGGTGGGATCGGGTCATGACAGCCAAAATGGAGCATTCGGCTGGGCCATAGTCGTTGAAGAGATTGACGCGGGGAGCCCAGCGAGCATGGATATCGGCACGGAGTGGCTCGCCGCCGAGGATGATTGATTTAAGGCCAGGAACTTGGTCAGGGTGGAAGGTATCGGCAACTGTAGACACCATGATGATCCAGTCGACCTTCAAGGCGTTAATAGCACCAACGAGGTTATTCATTCGGTCGTACTCAGATGGTACACAAACGCAAGCGCCCTTGACAAGAGGTGAAAAGCTCTCGAAGAGGCAGATGTCAAAAGTATGCGTCGCGAATTGGAGGACACGAGAATTCTGGTCCAGAAGGATCTGAGGTAGCTGATAATGGGCCATGGTGCAGAATCCACGGTGCTCAATAATGACACCTTTAGGCTTTCCAGTACTACCAGACGTGAAGACAATGAAGGCAGCATTCTCTGGACCGTATTCCTCAGCAACGAAGGTACTGTAGCTCTCTGGCATGGAATCGATCAAGGACTGCTCAATGGACACAACATTCGGAACCACGCCATCAAAAAGGGCAGCATGTTGAGGAGCGACAAGCACTACGTCGGCTTCGATGTCTTCGAGGATGCTAAGCATGCGAGGCATGGGGTAGTTCGGCAAGAGTTGCACACAGACGCCTCCAGTCCGCATCACAGCAAACATGGAAATGATGTTCCACAGAGACTTGTCGAAGCACAAGCCGACTTTGACTTCTGGGCCAACACCAAGCGTGACGAGGTGATTCGCAAGCTTGGAAGTGACAAGGTCAAGCTCGCGGTAGGTGACGCTACCATCCCAGGCACAGACCGCCTCGGCATTAGGTCTGCTAGCAACGTTCTGGGCAATCAGATCGGGGATTCTAGCATCGATGCTAGGAGGAAGTTCAGCGTTCCAGGTAGTGACATCCTTGAAGTCGTACTTGTTCAAGAGACTGATCTGCTCGATGGCCCTGTCTGCGTCTCCAGAAAGTTCCTGGACGAAATGCTCGTACTGGTGAAGCATGCGTGTCATTTGTTCCGTGGGAATGATGTCCTCATCGTACATCGCTTCGATGCTAAACTCATTGTCTTTGCCAAGGTTGCAGAGGACGACCAGAGGGTAGGTATCGAAGTTTTCCTCAGACCTTGGGATCGACTCGAGGTCCAAGACAGTCTCGCTGCCTTCGTCGGCAGGTTGAATGACGAAAAGGTTGGTGATGCTGTCGACAGTGGTCTTCGCCTCCGTGCTCACATCTCGGATGTTCTGTAATCCGAAATGCTCATAGTCGATGGACTCAATGGACTGGTTTTGGACGTTCTCGAGAAGTTTCTTCACTGTGATACCTTCCTTAGGAGCTAGAACGCGTACAGGAATGGTGGTGATAGTAGGCCCCACCATATTGCCAATTCCGTCGAGTGCAAGATTACGACCAGCGAGTGTCTGTGCGAAGATCACATCCTCGGAGTCGGCGTAGGTCGCAAGAGTCAATGCCCAAGCGGCTCTCTTGATCGTGGAAGGCAGGATGTTGGACGAGACTGCTGGAGCGGTGCCTGAGACTGAGATGGTCTTCTTAGAGGCAGCGGTATACCCTAGTCCTACTTCGGGATAGCTGGTAGGGAAGCTACCTTGGGTGGTGAATTGGCTCTTCCAAAACTCGACATTGGCGGACTCTGACACTTCGCTGAGGCGGCCGATGAAGGTCTTGAACTGTGTAGAGCTGATTACCTCTTCTCCACCATAGGCTTGAGCAACCTTTTCGAAGAGTAGGGCGACGGACCAACCGTCGTAGATAGCGTGATGAGCTGTCCACACGAAGTATTCCTGGCTGACAATAGCCAATCGCATGAGGGGTTGGCCGTATTGGAAAGCGTGAGTCTGGTCCTTGGCTAGGTAGGCCTCCAAGTCGCTTGCTTGTTGCCATGAGATCGGAAGCGTGTTGACGACTTGAAGATTCCCAGAGCTGGAAGAGACAATTCGGGTGCGGAGGATGGCCTCGGTGGCAATGACCTTAGACCATGCGGATTGGAACTTGGCAATGTCAAAGTCCTGAGGAAGACGGAAGACCTTCTGCGCAATGTAGGCTCCTTCCTTCCTCAGGCCCAGAGCCATCATACCTTCCTGAAGCGCTGAAGTTGGGTAGATGTCTTCAATGTCTGCTGCAGACAAGTTGCACTCTGCAGCAGACTCTTTGACAATCTTGTCTTTTGAGGAGGCATCGAGAAGGCCGAAAGGTGCGAGATCCTTGGTCGAGGTGCCCTCCTGGCTGTTCGCAACGATTTCCGCGAGCTCACTTAGGATTGGATATTTGAAGATATCCGCGACGCGAATAGCGACACTGTGCTTGCGTGCCGCAGCAACCATCTTCATTCCTCCTACTGAGTCTCCACCAAGCCCGAAGAAGTTGTCATCTCGGCTGATAGTCGCAGCCTCAATGCTTAGGATATCGCTGAAGAGGCTCTGAAGTGTTTGTTCCATTGGAGTTTTTGGCTGGTCGGCCGAAGTGGATCGCAGCATGTAGTGAGAGACCTGTGATTGGTCGAAGCCACCCACGATCTGTCTGAGAACTGGGCGAGCCAGCTTTCCGGAGGTGGTGTATGGGATGCTGAAGACGGGAACGAAAAGAGTGGGGATCATGTAGAATGGCAGCACCTTGGCCAATGAGCCTTGGAGATCCTTCAGCACGCGCCTCAGCTCCTCGTCGATTTCAAAAGTCGCTTGGTCGTCGCCCTGCTTAAACTTCGTGAAGTCTGGGTTAGTAACAAAACCAACGATTGTCTTACTCTTAGTGTGCTCCTCAATAGCGATGGCATCAACAACCATCGAGTAGCCTTCGGGAAGCACCAACTGTGCTTGATACATGATTTCGTCGAGCTCAACTCGCTGGCCATTGATCTTGACCTGAGCATCGCGACGACCGACAATCGTAATGCTACCATCAGTGTTGAGGCAACCAATATCGCCACTCTTGTAGAATCGGCGGGGCTGTATCGCTTTGGGGTCGGGGAAGTTGGATACCCAAGCCGGATTTTCGATGAAGGCCGCAGCGGTTTTCTCAGGTTCCTTGAGATACCCTCTGGCGAGGAGAGGACCTTCAATTAGGATTTCGCCAGCGCAACCCATCGGTACAAGGCGGTTAGAGTCCTGGTCGTTGGCAATCCAGACATGGGTCCCGTAGGCAGGTCCAATGTTGGATGCTGGAGAGGTTTTGGAGAGACGCACACTGGCAGTCTGGTTGACAGTAGTCTCAGCCGGGCCGTAAAGGTTGTAAAGCTCGACGTGATCCGCCCAGGTTTCAACAACATCTCGGTTAAGAGGTTCACCGCCATTGTTGAGTCGTTGCATGCTCGGCACCTCCTTAGGGTTGAGCATGCCACTGACGGTGGCTGTAAGATCGGCCCATGTGGCCCTGGTACGTCTGATACCGCCAGCGAGATCGTTCATTCGTTCCTCATCAGAAATAACACAGATAGTGCCACCTACTTGGAGAGTGGTGAGGATGTCTTGAAGGGAGACGTCAAAGTTGTAGGCAGCGAACTGAAGAGCGCGAGTGTGGGTACCAAATCCCAGCACCTCTTTCATCGAAGTAGAGCAAGTTCGCATATTCCTGTGTTCCAGAATTATGCCCTTGGGCTTGCCGGTGGTTCCAGAAGTAAACACGACAAAACAAGAGTTCTCAGGATTGACTGTGGTGCATGGAACACTGGTAACAGCTGGAAGCTTGTTGATGAAGTCTGCATCCACACCAGTAACCTGCTTGAGGTTGGGAGTATTGGCGAAAAGCTGAACATTTCGGGGTGCAGCCAAAATGATCGTGGATTCAGTCTGCTCGATGAGCCCTTCGATACGGTCGATTGGATGGCTAGGGTCAAACGCAACTCCAGCTCCTCCAGCCTTCAAGATAGCGAGAATCGAGACGGTAGCCCAACCAGACTTCTGGAATACGTAAGGAACAATCACTTCAGGTCCCACGCCGAGAGAAACAAGGTAGTGTGCAAGGCGTGTCGCTTGATCGTTGAGTTCCTTATAAGTCCAGCTACCCTCAAAAGAGCAAATTGCCTCTGCATCGGGAGTGGCCAATGCCTGGGCTTCGATGGCATGATGAACACACTCATTGACATATTGAGGGTACACAGAGGTGATCTTTTGGAGCTGCTCCAGATGGGAAGGGCTGACGAGATCGACTGCGCCGATAGTCTTTTCAGACTGCTTAATGATTGCCTTGACAGCCTCGGACAGTGTAGCGCCGATGTTCTTAGCTTGGGCGGGAGTAAATTCCGAAGTCCAGAATTGCAGGGTAACATCAATTTTGCTTTCGGTGACGCCGACATCCAGAGAAAGGGCATATTCTGTCGGGTCATAACCCTTGATTGCCTCAACCTTGATGCTTGAGTCAGTGAGTAGCTCATGGTCACTCTCCCTGTGGAAGGAGATGATAGTGTTGAAAAGCGGCTGGCTGCCCAACTTCAACGCGTGGTGAATTTCGGCAAGACCACAGTGTTGATTTGGCAGAGCGCGGGTGAGGTCGTCAGCGACCTTGTCCAGAGCAGCAGACATGGACACAGAATCATCCAGAACCATGCGGCTAACAAGCATAGTGATGAAAGCTCCTACACCCTCTTCAATCCCGTTCAAAGGAGCATCACGGCCAGAAGAGAGGTAGCCGAAGCAGACGTCCTCTGAGCCAATGTATTGCTTCAGGACAAGGCCCCATGCAAATTGGAAAATGTTGACCAGGGTAACATTCTTCTCATTGCAGAAATCAGTCAGGTCTGATGGTGTCATACCAACATCGATGATGACGGTTTCGAGCTTGCGTGCAGGATCCACGGCATCCTCCCAGTGGGCCATGAGGGGGAAGAAGCTGGGGTTCACATTCTCGAGGTACTCCTTCCAGAAGTCGGTAGCCAGGCTTAGAGGGCGTTCCAGAACATGCTTGATGTAATCTTCGAAAGCGAAGCCGTTGCGGTCGGAGATAGTACCATCATAAGCCATGATGAAGTCACCCATGAGGTTAGCGATAGAAGATCCATCGATAATTGCGTGATTAATTTCAAGCTTGCAAATGGCAGCATTGGTAGCCACATGGCAGACTGTAAATCGGTGCAGAGCGCTACCAGGACGGAACGCAAGCTGACCCCGCGAGTTGAAGACTTGATCCACTTCACCCTCCTGGCATTTCTGAACATGGATATTTGGATCAATTGTCTTCAGCACGACCTGATCATAAAGTCCTGCGTGGCTTACACTCTCTATGAACACAGTCCGCAGAGAAGTGTGGCGCTGCACAACCTTAGTCCAAGCCGTTTCCAAAGTTTTCACGTCCAGAATATCAGCAGGGTTTCTTGTCTCGACCTTGAGCGTGTGATTGTATTCGTAAGCTCCCTGCGACTCTGAGCGAACTTGGCTTATCAGTAAACCATGTTGCATCGGAGAAGAGGGATAAACACTTTCAACACGCTCAATATCAAAAATGCCAATCTCAGGGAGTTTGGAGTGAATAAGGGTGTTGAGATCATCATAAGTCAGCTTCAACAGCGGGAAATCAGAAAGCGTTAGCTCCCGTTGGCGATTCTGTAGTTGGCTAAGACTGTTCACTAGGCACAGCTGGCAGTTCTTGATCCAGGATTGGATCAGGTCTTGGTTTTTCATGTGCTTGTTGAAGACAAATAGCAACTGCATTTGTCCTTGGAGAACCTCGGCTGTGATTTCCACGAGTGCAAAGCGAGGCGCTTCCTTGCCGACGTCCTCGAAGATGGCCTGGTATCCGGGAACCTGCGTGAGAAGTGCATCGGATCGCTCCATCTGCTGGTAAAGACCTAGATAGTCAAAGGACAGCTCCACATGGTCGTGGTCCCCAAACTTTGCGACACCATTTTCGTTGAGGTACCGAGAGGCGAAGTAGGGTCGGCCGTTGGCGGGAACACTATGTCGGACGTCTTTCGCACGCTTAACCACGTCAAGCATATTGAATTCCTCCTTCATATCCACGTAGAGCGGGTACATGGTAGTAAACCAACCAACGGTTCCAGAAATGTCAAGGTCGTCATCCCAAGGCTCACGACCGTGGCCTTCGCGGAAGAGAGCTGGCACAGCGCGGTCGTTGAATATTTGGTTGAAGGAATAAACGAGGGATGCGAGAAGAATGTCGATGGGCTCGGTGTTGTATGCCGAGTGACAAGCGCCCTCAAGAAGCTCTTTGGTTTGGGTGACGTCCAGCTTGATGATTGTCTCCTGGGTGTCGCACATGCGGTTTGGCTTGCTAGACATGGCCCAGTAGTCGAAATCCGGGGAAGGAATCTCATAAGGTAGTACGCTGGATACTTCTGTCGACTTCGCGTGCTCGGACTGCAGTGCCAGCCAGTTCTGGAACGGAATAGGCTTCTCTGCACTCAATAATCCGGTGGTCAGCACCTCTTCCAAGTCGCGAAGAATCACACGCCATGAAACCAAGTCTATCATGACGTGGTGGGCAACCAGGAAGAGATATTGGCCCTCGGATGCTGTATTGAAGAGAGCGACGGCGAATATCGGGCCACTTTGTGTGTCCAAAGATGTTTGCGTATCAGCCATAATAGGGTATGCGTTTTCGGAGCTATCGATGTCGTGGGTAGAGAAACTGAAAGAATCCTCGACTTGGGAAGGTATCCATTGCATCCACTTTCCGTTCTCTTGGATGAAGCGGACTCGGAGCATGGAATGCTGAGCGACAACAATTTCGAGCGCCTTGGCAACATCCGGTCCAGCGACCGGCTTCTCAATTTTAAGGAAGAAGCTCTGGTTAAATCGAGTCTGACGGGAGTCATCAATCTCAGGCGGCGCAATATCGAAGTACATCCTCTGTACGGGAGAAAGCTCGAACGGAACGTCAAACTTCTCCTCGGTCGAAAAGGCTGTCTCACTCGCAGACGTGACGCAGTAGGACAATTCGGTGATAGACTTGCTTCTCAAGATATCCTTGACGCTAACAGCCAGTCCAGCGCCTCGGCATCGAGCCATCACCTGCATAGCCGTAATGGAGTCACCTCCAAGACTGAGAAATGATTTTGAAAGGCTGACATTGGATGGGGGAAGGTTGAGAACGGTGGCAATGATTGATCGAAGCTGTTCCTCAACACTGTCAGATTCCTCCTCGTCTGGGACCTCCTCAAAATCGATTCCAACAACTTGTCGGTACAACTCGTTGTCTGCGTCGGCAATCCAGTTGCTAATAAGGGAACGGTTAAGCTTGCCAGAGATCAAAAGTGGAAATCTCTCAAGAATCACCCAAGTTTCTGGAACCATGTATTCGGGCACCTTGGAAGCTAATCCTTCGCGGATAGATTCAAGATGACCCTGAACCTCCTCGCTATGCATGTCTTCGTGAACGTACGCGGTGGACTCCACAGCCTCGGAGCTCTCGATCAAGTAATTCTTGAGCGACACCAAGGCGACGAGGCGATTGGCGAACAATCCCTTTTTAGGGAGGATGACCATTTGGTGGCGAACTTCAGGATGGGTTCCGATGTTGTGCTCAATCTCTCCCAATTCGATACGAAGTCCTCGCAGTTTCACCTGGGTATCCTTTCGTCCGATAAAGTAGATTGATCCATCTGGTAGGAATTTGGCAAGATCGCCGGTCTTGTAAAATCTCCTATTCTCTCCTGTCTTCGTTGTTGGTCCCCAAGCTGGTCGCTCAATAAAGACCTCGTCTGTCTTCTCCTTATTCTTGAGGTAACCACGGGCTAGGATTGGCCCTTCGATCAGGAGTTCACCGACTTGGTTTGGAGGAAGCAAAATGTCATGATCCTCCGCATCCACGATCCAACAGATACCTCCTACCGGGAATCCGATGTTGGCAGGGTCGGTATCGGGTTTCATCTCGGTATTTCCAGTAGCTGCGACGGAGCACTCGCTAGGTCCATAACCGTTGATTAGCTGAAGCTGGCCGGCCCAGGTTTCAACATCGATCTTGGAAAGCGGCTCGCCACCCAATGCTAGCGTCTTGAGAGTTGGCACCATGCTAGGCGCCATCAGCTTGACCAGCGAGGGTGTCATGAACGTCCAGGTAATCTTGTATTCATTGACGATGTATGCAGGGCCGTTCGCCATCAGGGCCATGTCCGGGGTGCAAATGCAGGATCCGTGAACCAACGCGGTCAGGATTTCGAGCATGCTGACGTCGAACGTGTACGATGCGAGTTGTAGGATACGGGTGGTGTGGTCCATGTCTGCCCTCTGGGCATGTCGTAATGAGCCACTGAGGAAGGCTCGGTTTTCAATTAAGCAACCTTTCGGCTTTCCAGTGCTGCCGGATGTGAAAATAATGTACAGTAAATTAGATGGTTTTACGGCCGTCTTCGGTGCCGCGTCGTGATGTGGAAGACTTTTTAGGGTATCCTTGCTGAGAACGAATGTGGACGGGAAATCAGTTTCGTAGAGATGTGCTTGAGATGGTGATGATATTATCACTTTGGCCTCCACCTCTGATGTGATATATTGCCGTCGGTCGACTGGATGTGATGGGTCCAAGAACACAAAGGCTGCGCCAGCCTTCAGGACTGCGAGGATGGCAACAATTGCCCATCGCGACTTCTCAAAGCATAGGGGGACAACCTCGTCCGGTCGGATGCCCAATCCAGTTAAGTAGTGGGCGACGCGGTTGGCTGCCTCGTCAAGTTCTGCGTATGTCCACGTACCATCGTGCGCGTCAACGGCGAGCGCGCTTGGTCGCATAATCGCCTGCTTCTGGACCAGATGGTGGACGCATTCCTCAATGGTCGAGGGAACATTTTCGTTCCACAGCCAGACAGCGGCCGTCGAGTCTGAAACAGAACCCATTGTGTATGTGTGTGGTGTTGGTGATAGTGTTGCTGTCCTAGTCAGCACACGGTTGACTATATGTAGGCTTCACGAAAAGTGAACATACAGTGTAAATCTCAAAGTAGTGTCTATCGTAGAGTTGATCCAATGTTTCAATTGGAATCGAATTCTCTATGTGCGGGGCGGCGGGGTAGTCAGGCACAATGTCTCAAAGGTGAAAAAGCTTGTAATAGGAAATCTATTGGGTATCGGTCTATAACGATCGGAGTTGAGGAAGAAGATGAGACAGAGGGATGAATACGCCAAACGCTGAGGTGAATCTCTTGCGATGTGAGAAGGAGAAACGATGAGGTCAAGAGACTGTTGCTTTGGCGCAGAGGTGTACTTGTTCCTGCATTTCCAGTCCCGCGCTGGCCGAAATAGAACATCGATCACAGCCATGGCCCAAAGTAAGTGGCACAGGGAGGTGTGAGCACAGGGGCGGGGATTATTCAACCACTCAGAGGGCCTTCGAGAAGAACGCATTGTGCTGCAAAGAAGAACGAAGGAGTACAGCCCCGGGAAGCACGAGCACCAAGGGTCGAGGCAGTCGACACTAGCAGCGAGGACGGCGTGTGAGTGGGTGGGGAGGCGAGGCTGAGGAGAGCTTCATGAGCCGTAGTCTCGTTTCAGCGCAAAATGTGGTCCCCGATGCTGATGTTGGAGATTTGAAAGCGAGTCGGGGGCAGGAGGAGGCCTGGGCGGGCGGGTTGTTGCTGACGGGTGCTGCGGGCTGATTCCAGTTCGGCCAAGCCCCCAAGCGAGGGCGCTAGCTGTAATATATGTGTCAGCGGTATTGAAAGTACATTACGCGGTAGGGCTCTAAAAATAGACGCGTCTGCACGGTCGCGAGGCACAGTGCCACCCCCGGCTAGCGCTGCAGTGTCCTTCCCCCGCTTGGCACAGCGGAAACGCTCGAGCCCACCGCAACGCAGTCTCCCCGTGCAGGCCTCACCTCATGCCTTACCGTCTTGTTACCGTCTTGGCTATTTCCGCCCTCGCCTGCTCATGGCTGGCAATGCGGTGCCGCCCTGTCGCAGCGATCTCCCAGGGCCGTGCACGGGGGGCCCACGCCCGTTGGTCGCTGGTCCCTCGCCGTCTCACACTTCCGTCCGGAGAGTGGCCACCCATCGCACTCCGCTACGGCACCACGGTACAGTCTCTGAAACTAAATCTGGTTTCCGCTGGTTGGTAGACAATATGGAGTCCTGAAACTGCACAGGAGCTAGCAGACGGCCGCTGTGGCACACATCCGGTACAGCAAGGTCCCACGACAGCGTGCACCGCAGTCCAGCACTGTGCCGCATAAGCCTCCGTGCCGCGCCAGCCAACCAGATCCAGCAGTCTGGGTACATCTCAGAGCTCTGCTATAAGAGTATGGGTCCGCCATGCCACAGGCGGAAAACACAAACCAGACCGCTCTCCCATCTACAGCCGCCCCTCCTTACTCCCCCATAAAAGGCTTCCACTTGGACGACACAACTGCACGTGATACCCACCATCATCGTTTCTCGTCGTCCATCTCCCTCGGCCGTTTCCTCAGCGACTTCACACACAATGGCTCAGCCACTAGCTAACCTCGCACTATCAATCGTCGCCCGAGCCGACGGTAATGGCATCGATAAAGACCATCTCGACTTCAATACCACCAACAAAACGCTCATTGGTATGCAAAGAAAGTACTGCACGCTGGACAATGGGTGCCCAATTAGTTGGGCCACCATCGCGTACCGACCGTCGATTCCTGGCAATGTCATCTACATGCTTTGCTTCTTTGTGCTATTTGCCGCTCAGCTCTTCTATGGTGTCCGGAAGAAGACATGGACTTATATGGGTGCCCTCCTTGTGGGCATCTTTGCCGAAGCCATTGGATACATTGGTCGCGTCATGCTCAACAAGAACCCCTTCCTCATGAATAACTTTCTCATGTACGTTCAGGCCTTCTTCAACGCTTCGACTAGACACTGATTTATATCCAGCAACCTCATTCCACTGACTATTGCTCCCGCTCTCTTCACAGCCGGTATCTACCTCTGCCTGAGCCGTGTCATCACTGCCATCGGATCTGAGAACTCTCGTCTGAAGCCCAAGATGTACACGTATGTGTTCGTTGGCTTTGATCTGCTCGCTCTTGTCCTCCAGGCCATCGGTGGTGGTATGGCGGCAACTGCCAAAGACAGCAAAGGCTCCAAGTCAGGTACCAACATCATGATTGGCGGTCTCGTCTCTCAGGTCATTTCCATGATCTTCTTCTTCATCGTCTGGGGTGACTTTGCGCTCCGCGTCCGCCGCAACAAGATCTCTGGCGCGCTTGCCCGCACTCAGCCCCCTCTATACGACTCCCTCCGTGCTACCAAGGCATTCCAGTACTTCCAGTGGAGTAAGTCTCCTATTCCAGACCATGACCAAGACGTCCACTAACAACGATACAGGCTTGTTCCTTGCCACCATTCTCATCTTCGTCCGATGCATTTATCGTGTCGCCGAGCTCTGGGAGGGCTTCAGCGGCCACCTTGCCAACGAAGAGGCTACCTTCATGATCTTCGAGGGCCCCTTCATCATTATTGCTTTGACCGCCATGACCGTGTTCCACCCTGGTCGTGTATTCGGCAACCTCTGGGTCCCTGCTGGCAAGGGCGTCCGCTCCAGCAAGCTCGGAAACTCTCCCTCGACGACGGAGCTGCACGAGGGTGCCGAGTGGAAGAGCAACAGCAATCCCTATACGCGCGTGTAAACTACGACGGCTTCTCTTGCTCGGTCAAACCGAACGATGAAGAGACGAGATTGGAGTTGGCACACGCAGGATCTGCGTTGCATGTGGCATCGAGCGACAAACACGCTCTGCAGCATATCATTAGAAATCACTAGACATGGGATGGAAATCACGGAAGGACTGGACGGCCGTCCTAGGACAGGAGGCAAGGCGTTCAATGGGCTGTAGCATTATGGAGTCACACTTGTCATTTCCTTTCATTTTCTTCTTTTCTTTGTCTTTAGATTACCACATGGCAGGTTTTGGGAGATATATCATAGTCGGATGGAACAGGTAGATGTCAAATTCACAGACGCAAAATGTCTAAAAGCATTGTCCCCACCAAACCCGCTCCTTCTCATCCTCTGCAATGGGCCGTAATCAATCAATCAATCAATCCATCAATCACCAACACACTACCCTACCCGCATTGATCTGTGAGCAAATGTCCTTCAAACTCTAATTGTCTGTTGTGGCTGCGCCGCACACGAGGCTACGGCGATATCAACCAATAGATTGTTTTCGGCCCCCGCATTTCACCACGCCTCGCACGAGAAGAAAACACCTCGATGTTGTGTTCGTCCCGTGTCCAACATGCCGTGCCGCAGTCACGCCGCAGCACCGCTGTTCTGACGAGTAAGTCGCAAGAAGGCCAACTTTCTTGGTCCAAGATGTGCAATGCTACTTGTAGATTGAGAGGGATCGACATGGCACAAAAGGCCGGTGAAGCTCGCACGAGAGAGAGAGATTTAAGCCCGCATCTGCAATTCAGGCCAACATTCTCGCAGCATCGGGGTCAGAGATGAACATTGGCAGGATTACGGCACAGCGACTTTCTCCCCGCCGCTCACAAGCATGCACATGCACGGTTCCAAGGTCGACAAGACCATCGCAGCGACGCAGACGGGAAGAACGCTGGAAGATAGTCACCGCGACGTCCCATCCACGCGCGAGAAGTGTTCCCGGTGAGAAAAGAAAAGAAAAGAAAAGAAAAAAAAGAATGAAGAAAAATATGTGGACGTTTCTCAACGGCCACCAGTCGCAGCCTGGCTCGCGCCGAAACGCGAAACGCAAGGAAGTGATCGTCGCTGATTATTTTTCCCAGCTGCTTCCGGGATTCACCTTTCACAGCATATTGTAGAGCCAATGATACACACAGGAGGCCATGACGTTACCGCTCAAGAAGCCCTCCAATATCCCCCAGCCTCGCCGCAAATACACATGCAATGCTTTATTGCAGCTGCAGCTGAGAGCGCGCGTCGTCACGAAACGACGACAGCGACCTCTTAGTCCGACCGGCCCTCCCATCCCATCCCATGCCATTCCAAGCACACCCCGCCAAGCACTCTCACCCTAGCCCCAGCTCCCTCCGCTCCACCCCCCGTCTCCCTCCCGCCGCGGCATTCCGCCCACCAGCACATATCCCCTCCCTGCGATCTCACACCCCGGCCGAAACCTACAGTCCGTAGCCCAATGAATAGCAGGAGAAATGCGCTATTGCTCACACACGCCATCTATTGTCCGGCGGGCGCGGCCCCCGTCGTAGCACGACGAACGAACGCCCACAATGCATCGCTCTCTCTAGCAGCCGGACATCGAACAAGGGCTGAGTAGTCAGCGCCGGGGCAGAAATGTCCGGCGCGTAGAATGCTGGCGCCAGGATGGCGCTCGAACACAGCCAACGGGAGGATTAACGGCGGCGCGGTGGCGCACCGTGCGTCGCCTTGTCCGACTCCGTGTCCGCTGCCCGTCCGACCGGCCAGTGCGTGCAAGGGAGAGTCGCCGAGCCTGGCGCCATCGTTGCTTTGGGGCCGGGGGGCTGAAACTACGCCTGGGGCGAAGCTTTGCTTGGCGGCTGCCATGGCCATGCGGTAGCCGCGCGGGGTGGGAGTGGTGAGCTACCCTTGTAGAGGGGGCGTGGAATATGGCCTGAGGCTGCGGCCATGTCTCCCCGTGCTAGGCATCGGAAATAGTGCACTGGTTTGGTGCTATGGTGCGTTCGCTGGGTGAGACGCCGCGCTGACCATGGAGGGGCGTGTTCATTCCGGTAGGGCGGTCTGGAAGTGAGGCAATACTATCATTCATTCATTCATTCATTCATTCATTCATTCATTCGTGCCTTCATGCATATTTGAATATGAACGTCCTTACAAACCTGAACACGGTTTCGAAGTATATGTATATCCCCAGTCTTAAAATATCTCCAACAGTGTGTGTTGCACGGGCGGTGAGTGAGGAGCGAAAATTGCGCTGCTTATCCACGGTGAGACCGGCGCTGCAGCCGGCTGAGCAAGACACCTAGAAAGCTTGACGCGGGGAAGAAAATGGTACATTTCCGTTTTCGCCTGTGGGTCTCGTACGTGTATGCCCGAGTGGGAAGTTTTCGGTCTAGAAAGGGATACAGTCAGTCGGTGATCAGCAAGATCGCGGATATCTGGGTTCCTGATTTCTGACTTTCGCTCTAGGCTTTTGAGCCTCAATGATGGTGGTGTAGTCATTCTGGAAGGGTGCGCTTTGATGAGTGCTGTTATTTTGAAGGCTGATTGAGTGGATGCTTGATATTCGATTGGAAATACTCGCGATGTGTAATGTTACTGTCGTCTGCGGATGCTGATGCTAGTACGCGTGCTTGCCAACGGAATTGAAAGGTGGCGAACTGAAGTAAAACACCTTTTGTATGATTGAGGGCTTACGAATATAGCTGGAAATAACAGGAGAAATTTGACAAGATTTGGAACTTGTGGTGTTGTGTTGTGAATTTTTTGATGTTTTGGTGGTTACTTCTTGATTTGAAAAATTGCAATCCAGAGCACCAACCCAAAGTCAACAAACATTTTCAACAACATTGAAAATCTATTAAAAACTCACAAATAGTGAATAGAAATGTTAAGTTTCTAGATATACTGCTATGTAATATTTCAGTCGCGAAGACAATTTCCTCCGAACCACGATATTCTTTCGAAATCGCCACCAAGTCCAAAGCAACAAATCACGGCAAAAGTATTACAGTGGAAGAACGATCAAATATATCTAATATACAAATGTACTAATCTCAAGAAGTAATATATACAGTGAGAATATTCCAACCACTAAGGATTACTCTAAAAAAAAGAAAATAAAATAAAAAAACACAAGGAAAAGAGTGGGCATGGATCATCCACTCACAAACTCCACGCTCGAGAAAATGCAGGACAAGAACAAAGGAAACGAGAAGGGGGAGCAACACCTCCCAATGCATATGACACCGCCTCCCCCACCCAAGCTTCCAGTCCGACTCCGTCGCTGTGCGTAATATACATAATGCTTGTGAACAAGTTAGTAAGAAAATTATTCGTGAGTCTTGCGACTGAGCAGGCTAATCCGATCGCTGGTATCGGCAAGCAAATTGAGCGTCTCCTCGTTCCACGACGTGCTCTCGCCTTTCTGGATCTGGTACAGCTCCTTGAAGGACGACTGCTTGGCCAGGAGGTTCTCCGGGCGGTCCTTCTCGAGGATTTTGCCGGCGTCCAGGACGAGCACGGCGTCGTAGTCGATGATGGTGTCGAGGCGGTGGGCAGCGGCGATGATGGTGTGGTGCTTGAACTCTGTGCGGATGATCTGCTGCATCAGGGCGTCGGTGTGGACGTCGACGCTCGCCGTGGCCTCGTCGAGGATTAGGATCGAGCCCTTGCGCACCATGGCGCGCGCGAGGCAGAGGAGTTGGCATTGGCCGTGCGAGAGCATGTCGCTGGAGAGTTGGGCGTTGAGACCCGCGTCTTCGGCGTCAATGAGGTGGTCGAGTTGCACTTTGCGGAGCGCCGAGATGATGTCGTTGTCTGAGACGGTGTGGAGGGGGTCGACATTCTCGCGGATGGTGCCGGAGAGGATATAGGGATCTTGCGGTAGCGCGATGAGGCGACTGCGGACTGTCTGTCGGGGGAGCGTGGCGATGTCGATGCCGTCGATGATGATCTGGCCGCTCGACAGATCCATGAGTCGGAGTAGAGCAGAGATGAGCGAACTCTTGCCGCTGCCTGAGCGACCGACGAGGGCGAGTTTGGTGCCCGGAGCGACGGCGAAGTTAAGATTGTCAAGAGTCGCTCTCTTGGCCTTCTTGTGGGAGGCCGTGACATCGCGGAACTCGATGCCACCGAATTTGGGCCAGTGGTCGGGTGCAACCGTATCCTCGCCAGGCTGGTTCTCGGACTCGATTGAAGCGGCGAAGCTTCGGACGCGAGACAAGGCACCCATGGAGGTTTCGAGCAATGTCCAGTTGGTGATGAGCTGCTTCAACATCTGACTGAAGCCGACGAGGTTCGTAAGAGCGAGACCAGTCATGCCGGGGTCGACGGTGCCCTTAGTCCTAATAGCGATCGTGACGAGAAGGATGGCCATGGAGCCAACGATCAAATCGAGGACCATGTTGAGCCATCTCTGAACGCAGTACATTAAGTAGAAGGGTCTTTGCGCCTTCTTCAACATGTTGATGAAGTCCGACAGATGTTGGTACTCCCACTGGAAGGCGCGGATAGTGACGAGACCGCTGAGCATTTCAACAAACTGGGTGCCGAGATATGCCTTGGTCTCAATGTCCAATATGCGTAGACGGCGGGATGTTCGCAAGTAGTACACTTGGAGGAAGTAGATGACGACGACAATACCAGGCATCGCGATACCAACGAACTTGGCCGATGCAAGGATGACGAGAAGCTGGGCGATGAGCACGAAAAACATCATGGCGGTACGGATGAGTGCAACAGGGAGCTCCATGTCGATGAGCTCGAGATCCTGACTAAAACGGTTGGTAGTAATACCAGTATCAGTTGAGGAGAAGAAGGACATTGGGGCGTTGAGCACAGTGTTTAGGAGACGTTGATGGAGCACACGACCAGCTTGAGGCGCCATAGTCATGATGAGAGTCCTGTTCACGTTAGCGTATATTTTTAAATGTCATGGAAGAGAACATACCAGCAAGCGACGACGAGCGATCCAAGACCCAGGAGAGCGAAGAACGCGTACATGCCGAGATAATACCCAATTTTCTGGTTGGGGTGTTCCATGTTGTATGTCACCCACCATTTGACCCATACATCTGCAAGACTGTTAGCGATTGTGAGCGACGATCATGGGGGGACACATACTGGGAAAGGCGGTTCCAAAGCCGTATAGTGCACAGAAGAAACAGAAGATGCACCACTTTACCCACCCGAACGTTCGAATGTAATACGCGTAAATGGTGGCATCTCCACCTGCGAGTTCTTCCTCAATCTCCTCTGTCTCTTTGGCCGTGACAAGCGATTGGCTGAACTTCTTGATGGCAGGACGATCACCCTTGGGCACAGGAGCATGAGGTTCGGAATTGTAGGCCATGTTCCCAATGTATCCATTCCGTTTGGAGAGTTCATCAAACGTGCCTTGTTCCAAGATAGTGCCGTTGGGGCCCATGGCAATGATCTGGTCGGCTTGGTGAAGGCGATGGACGGCGTTGGAAACGAAGATGATAGTGGTATCTGTGCCTCGTAGAATACCATTGTCTCCGAAAACACTTTCGAAAACATGGTCCTCGGTGGATGCATCTAATCCGCATAGCACGTCGTCGATGATGACGATGCTCCTGCGGAAGTAGACGGCTCGGGCAAGGGCAACACGTTGCTGTTGCCCACCAGAAAGACCCATGCCCTTGCTACCAACGATAGTCTGATCTCCGAGTGCCATATTGGCAACGTCTGTTTCGAGATCACAAGCCTGGATGACAGTTTCGTACCATTCTTGGTCGAACGCAGATCCATGAATGATATTGTCTCGGAATGTTCCGTTGACAAGCCATGCGACCTGGCTACAGTAGGCAATTTCAGTGTAAAAGGATCGTTGGATGCCTTCTGAAACGGGAATCTCTCCTAGGATGGCCTTGAGAAGAGTGGACTTGCCGCTGCTGACCGGGCCGACAATCATGGTGAGGGTTCCCTCTCTAATTCTGAAGTTGAGATCGGTGAGTGTAGGGTTCTTTTCCTTGTCCCACCCACAGCTGGCATTCTCTGCAACAATGCAGTCTTGCTTTTCGTACAAGGAAGCAAGTGTAGCTTCATCGCCCATGTCGATATCGGTGAAAGACATTGCCATTTGTTTCTCAGAGATTCCAGTCTTCTGTCCCAACGAGCTCCACTCCTTTTGCTCCGGCTGTGGGCTGTTGAGAGGTGTTTGTTCGGAGTCCATGGCAAGTGTATGTTCGGATCGGTTGGATGGTCCTACATCGCCGCGGCTTTGTCTCATCGATGTCCGGGGTCGGTACATTGATGGCTGATTCCTGACCTCAGTGTTGAGATAGTTCTGAATGCGATTCATACAGCTCATTGTGTTGATTAAACCAGAGAGAGCTGTAATGAAGAAGGCCGTGGGTTCGAGGAGCAGACTCATCAATACCAGTGAAGTCAGGGCTCTGTCCAAGGTCAACTCGGGAAAGCCCTGGTACTTAGCCATAAAAATATAAGTGCCCAGCGCAACGACCGGACTCAGTGATGTACTGGCAAAGGCTACATCGTTGATTAGTTCATGTGCATGATAGTTAAATTCTAGCAGACTTACAAGCAGTGGTGATCTTGACCAACATGCCACGGAACGTGCTTGCCGTCTGAATCTCAGTCTCGCGAAGATTGTGAATCCTGGACCCCAGATCTGGGGTGAGACCAGTCATCTTGACTGCCTTGATCGACCCGAGCATAGACGCCGTTGCGTCAACTCGTGCCTGAATCTTGTCGAGCCACGTCTTTTGCGATTGGGCAAGTTTTGGAGATATAGCGATAGCTATGGACGTACACAACAGAATGACTCCGAGAGGTGTCAATGCAGCCCAGCTGATTTGCCTGTGCAGCAAGAACGTTGCCAAGGCCATTTCGTAGAAACTCGCCCACAGTTCCTGGGATTGGCGAAGACCAACGGTAATACGCTCAACATCGGCATTCATCAAAGTTACGGCATCGGATTCAGCCAGCGCAGAGGAGCTCATGGTAAGGGTTTCTTTGTAAATGATGCCAATGAGGGATCCACGAAGCTTAGAAACACTGCGGTAGTTGCGATGTTGGTGTAGAGCATTGGTAATCTGCGGAACTGTCAGTAACTAATAATATTGAAGCACAAACAGGATACCTCACTCCATAACCCGTGTACACGAGGACGTAAGCAGCAATGAGACCCCATCCAATGGATGGTCTATTCGAATAATCGACCGTGGTGAGATACTTCAGCGTACGCTGAAGGAGAAACGGTTGGCTGAAGTTGAAGGCACTGAAGATGATTCGCGGCGGAATGACCGAAGCAAATGTCCGCCGATGGTGCTTGAATGCAAGCTTGAAGAGAGAATTGGGGACCTCCTTGTTAGGAACTGCAGTGCATGTAAGCGAATGAAACTTAATGACTCGCCAGGTTCACGTACACTTCTCCCACTTCTCCGCCAATGCTAGAATGTTCTTCTCTCCGATGATCTGTTCCTGAACCTCATACAAGTCATGCTCCTGAATGGGCTTTTTGAATCCCTTGAGGAGCAGTGGGTTTACCCAAAAGAATGTTAAACGATTGTAAAAGTTGGCCGTAGCCTCCGGTGCAAGGAACTCCTTCTCGTTGATTAACCAAGCCCGCTTCTCCTTGAGCTCCAGAACAAGAAGGCCGAACTTGACGAGCGTCGCAAGGAGCAACATGTTTGCAATGGGCTTCGCATCTTGAACCGCGTAAAGTGTGCGTACCCGCGCAATGTCGAAAAAGAATGTGATGGTGAGGTAGATGCCGATCGGCGAGGAAGGTCGAGCATTCCGATAGTGCTCGAAGTTTGAAACTACTGCTAGAGAGAATGTTGCGAAGAGAATGACCATAACGTTGGCGACGGTTGCTTGTGTCTTGATTGTATCGGGCATGAATATAGCACCCAGTGAGAGCACTTGAAGTGCTCCATAAAGAATGTAGAAGGCCTAAAGTAGACTTAAATTAGCATCAGCGTATATAATAATATGATTTATTGCCACATACCTGCTTCGCCAAATGCCATCTCCCCCCGTCAACGACGATCTTTGCTTTGTTCAATCGATATAACCGTAGGACGAGGAAAGGTAAAACAAGAAAGAATGGAGCTATTGAGAGTACAGTCTCTTCAAAGTATAAAGTGAAATCAAACCCGCCATAACAGAATCGGTTCGCTGGGCCAAAGCCCTTCTGCGTGTCGATCGTACACCCATTGAAGGTGTTCATCTTGACTGAGTCCCAAGGCGGCGATGAAACTCGTAGGACACTTGATGAAGAGAAAAAAAGGGAAAAGGAACTAAACACAAGATGGACGCAGGAAACACTATCATATGGAAGCCCCAAGCAGCGTATACGATTTACTTAGGGCACAGGAACTCCGAAGTCCAGCGGAGGTGCTGGACCCAGTGCGGTGCAGTGCCTGCCCAGCAGCCATACGCCCAGTCATCGGGCCCAATCGAGATGGGAAATGTGCCATCGGACTTTCAAGATTGGAATTCTGCTCTCAGGGCTGACCAAGGTGCTGCGCTTTGACAATTGCGCTGGAATCAAGTAACAGCCACTTCGAACCGGAGTGCGACGAGCCATGTGCCACAGGACTAACGGCTCTCGATTAGTGCAGTTATCCAGTTCGACGGAGATGAGGTTCCGTAGTTCCATGATGGGGCGTAGACGGGTATTTTTGGAAGGACTTAAGCTTACTTGCTCTGGCTTGGCGCAGGTCCTAGTACAATGCTGACCCATGTCGGGCTCACGCAAGAGCCAAGGGTTCCGCTGGCTGAGGGCGGAACATCCGTGCACAAGCGAAAGCCGTCAAGAAGCGCAGTTATCATGGTCTGGAAGGGGGATGGCCTATTCGGCCAGCTGTGTTGAAATTGTTGCTGCGCGGTATCGCGAGCTGCCGAATCTCTAGGTCTGACAACAGCCAGCACACGCGGTGGAAAGAGGCGTTGAGTCGTGTTGTTCCAGCCGGCTATACTACCGCTATGTTTTTGCCTCGTCGTGTAGAGACTACTTCGCTGATCAAGCCTCCTTTCACGGGCGTAGACGATGGGCGGAAGAGAGAAGAGGATGAAACGCGCAGGTCGAAGTGCGAAGTCCCCGACGCGCGAGCATGAGGTAATCGACCTAGACCGAAAGCGGGCAGCTTCTCGCGCGTACATCTTGGCATGGGCTGTCTCCCCCGGGACGGCAACTCCGCCGCACAGGATTCAGGAATCAAGGCAGCGCATACCGAGCATGATCTTTGCTGAACCCGAGACGGCCCGTGGCTTGTTTCGTGCGGATAATTTTCATCCTCGTACGACTGGGCTAGATGAGGCTGAGAGAGAACTACGTTTCATGGCACTGTTGGGTATATTCTAGAAGTCTTCAAGCGTTGGTAAAAAGTCCGATCGAGCTATCGAAGCTTGGTTTCACAGCGATGTTGGTCCGTAGTGCTTGAGGCGACGCGTCTATCTTGTCTAAGTAGGCAAATTAGCGAGCGCTATTTCAACTGTTACAATTTCGCATTCACAGGATCAAGTGGAACATAGCCGCAATTGAAATAAGGCAGGTTGAATTTAGGATACGTGGTGTTGATTTAGGGGTTGGACGAAAATTAGGATACTTTGGTTATGCAAAATAAATCTCTAAAAATAGTACCCTACTTCATATACTTCCACAAAGGAACATAACTAAACAGAAACAAACTAACGTTAGCTCACGTGCCTAAACATTAATCCCTACCAAAACGTCAACCATCACAAACAGCATCCGCAGAACAAAATACACCACCCGACACCAAGTAACAAGAAACACGTCACGCGAGTTCATCTAGGAAGACCCCATGGCCTTATCTTGTAAACAACAACCAGAGATCTCTCTTTACAAGAAACAAATGCAAAATAGACTTATATAATTAAAATGTGTGAATAACCATATTTTGAGTAGAAGCAATCTAAATCTATATCCAAAGCAGAACCGGCTTCCTATGCGTGAATCATAACCCCCCAAGAAGTATATACAATAGAATCTTCTGTCTAAAAAACACCCCCTGACTTATCCTCAACTCATACCAAAGCCCGAGGACGGAACCTCAAACTCGGGCCCTCCTTCGCACTAGTAATATGATCCCAGAGTTGAAACTCATTCGCCCTGTGTCTGCCAAACTCGGCACCTACTTTGCCCCCCGCCTTATCAGAGGCATCCATCTTGAAGTCGAGTCTGAACATGACGACGGCGAAGGTAGCCATCATCTCGACGAGTGCAACGCCCTTGCCCATGCACGAGCGGGGCCCGACGGAGAAAGGATTGTAAGCAGCGTACTGATCGAGGACCTGCTGGGAGGCGCCTTCGCGCTGCACCATCCAGCGGTCGGGGTTGTAGTTGAAGGGGTCTGGGTAGATGTCCTCGCGGTGGTGGATGGAGTAGACGGGAACGCCGACGTCGCAGCCGGCGGGGATGAAGTCGCCGTCAACGATGGCGCCGCCGACGGGGGCTTCGCGCGCAAGCGTCTGCCCAACCGAGGGGGACATGCGCATGGCTTCGTCAATGCAGGCGCGTAGGTATCGGCAGCTGTTGAGCTTGCCGCCGCCGCCACCGCCGCTGGCGATGTCGTCGACGCTGGAGAAGGTGGAGCGGACTTCTGCGGCGGCGCGCGCGTACGCGTCCGGGTTGCGGGAGAGGTAGAAGAAGATGGCAGCCATGGCTGTGGCCGAGGTGTCGGCGCCAGCTACGACGAGGGTGACGCTCTCGGCAACGATTTCCTCGCGGGAGAAGCCCTTTCCGCTCTCTGGGTCCTTGGCGTGTGAAAGCATCTCGAAGAGGTCTTTGCGCTGGGTGCGGTCGTTCTTCTTGGTGTCGCGGAGGAGCTTGCCGACGAAGCCGAGGAACATGTTGCGGGCAATGATGGCACGGGGGAAAAGGAGTTTGTCCAGACGGAAGGCCTTGAGGATGGGCGCTTGAAGGATCGAAGCAACACGAATGTTAGACTGCTCGATGCATTGCATCACGTAGCGGTACTGCTCGCGTTCTAGCATGTTGTACTTGCCGCTAAAGATGAAGGTGGCCATGAGGTCGAAGGCGAGGTAGTTGCACCACTCGGACATGTTGCGCTCAGTCTTCCAGGTCGAGGTCTTGAAGGCAGTTTCGGTGGATTCGCCGTTCTTCTCGAGCTTGGCCTCCTCTTCGGAAGTCTGGATGAGGCGGTCACAGAAGCGGTTGATGATTTCATACATGTAGGGCTCAAATGCGCGGAGAGTGGCGTCTGAAAGACCCTGTTGAATCACACGCCTGCGGCGGCCGTGATCTTTCCTGTCACGTACGGTGAGAGTATTGGTTGCCTGGTGGACCATGGCGGCGTAGTTCTTGCTCTTGAGGAAAGGCTTGCCCTGTCCGTAGATGTCTAAGATATGAGTTAACATGATGCTTGTGTTATATAAAAGTGATAGACGTACTCTTGAGACCAGTGACTGTGTTGACATTCAGACGGTTGGGAGCATATCGAACTTTGTCACCATATTTCAGATGGCATCTCCACATGTCAAGGTGGATATCACCCTTCCACGCATGGTAGCCGGCGTATAGATCTGTGAACTTGGCAAGGAAAGGGCCAGGGTATTTGGCATAAGGATGAAAGAAGACGTTGTAAATAAAGTTGTAAATGAGATAACTGCAGAAACCAGCTGCAATTACTGAAAAAGCAAGAATAAAGCCTCGCTGGGCAACGATAGTCTTGATGATAACAGTAATCTTCCCAACTGATGGAACAGCGGGGGTGATAACCTCCATCGGGCTCGACATGGTGTAACGAATGTGATGAATTGAATCGAGTATAGAAACGAAGACAAAGGAAACAAAGAGTGAGAATGAGTATGCAGATGAAGATGATGATGAGGGTAGGAAGATTTAGTCCGGCCGTCTTCCTATATACGAAATTTCATCTTGTAGGCCTTGCGTTGCTACTGAAATGAGCCACATTGGTTCGCCACCCAATGGCACACATGAGGCCAGGCCGCACAAGACCCTCACCCCACCAGATTATACCGGACGAGACTGGAAACACAAAGTCCGTTGACCTCAACTCTACAGATTGCCTGTGGTGGAACGATCTGCTGCGGATTCGACGGCAGCGATGTAAGGAAGGAACAAGCTCTCCGGCATTTCTAAAAACATGGCGCACTGTCCACGGTTCTGGCTGGGCAGTAGGCCGGATGGACTCCATGGAAGCTCTGATTGGAAGGACGGTGAGCCTGTGCCACCACAGGCTGGTGGACTCAGGGAGCTGAGGCCGAAATCTGCATACTCGAGCATGATTGCGTCAGCCAGTATTGTGATTTCCGCGGTGGAGAGCTGGGCAGATTGCATGGCGGACTCAGGGAGTAGTCAATGGCACAGGGACAGTAGCCTGTTTGAGAATGACATTCACATTAGTCGTCGGACAGCACGAAATAGGACTTTGCAGCCCCCTGGTCAGGTTAACACGTGGGGAGACTAGCCGAAGAGCGGGTGTGGGCAGGGCGATATCCGTCGGTCTGTGCTACCGTACACAGATCTCAACGGAGAATGCTACGAGCCGTTTCAGATCATAGTCAGCGCGTCTCGGAATAGAGCGCGTTTAGGCGGGGCCATGGATGCAAAGGCAGGGGAGGTGGACGTGTCAGCATCCAGCGGGTTAGCCCAGCGGACAGCATTTGGGGCGGAGTGGACAGGGCTCGCCATGGTGGCTAGCGTGGTGTAATGCACCGAATTGCGCAAACTGGTACATGCGTTGCGCAGCCCGGGGGTCTTGTGAATCGTAGATATCTACCCCAGAGGCCAGGCAATCTTGGAGGAAAGCCAGAAACTCCCGATCAGCAATCTGCGCAGTCCCTCGTTCGTCTTCGATACGTCTTCGATAGATAGTCGCTCATTCAGCAACCACGAATACGCCTCTTGCTTGCTCCACGCCACGGCACGACATCTCAGGTCAGGCCTTCGACTGTCTCTACACAACTACACCCTCATTATTAGCGACTACAACCGCCTCGATGGACACGTACGAAGCTATCACGCGCCAGCAAGAGCTGTGCCACACGCTGCTCATCGAGCTCCTCGCGTTGGTGTCCCCAGCCGCCGCCCTTCATGACGCCTGCTAACCTGCATCGCAGACACCAGTTCTGCTCGCCAGTGCGGTGGACCGAGACGCAGGACCTGCTGCTCTCCGAGTTCCAGACGCGAAAGACGGTCGAGATTGGGCCGGCGGAGACGCTGACGAACATGATGAAGCGCACGCGCGAGCTGGTGCACCGCCCGTACGACACGGCGAACTCGATATCGCGCGACTTCCTGTCGCTGAAGAAGAACAAGGACGACATCTACTTTGTGGGCCAGGAGAGAGCCCCGAGAGCTGTCGCGCCCAAGAAGAAGGAGGCCCCCGCACATCTTGGCGGTCTCGGCCCGGCCACGACCGCATCGCTACGCATCACGCCCCCAACCCCAGTCACATCGTCAGCCCCAGCCCCAGCACCCATCGCCGCCGGCCCCGTTGAGGACGCGCCCGTGTCGGCCGCCGAGATCATCCGGACCATCGTGTCCATCACCCTCAAGAAGCCCGCCAGAGACGTCGCCTTCGACCAGTCGGTCAAGGCCCTCTCAGGGGGCCGCTCCACGCTGCAGAATGAGATCACCGGCGACCTGGACGCCGAGTTTGGGGGGGCGCCCGATGGCGCCGAGGAGCTGCCCCTGAGCGACCTGGCCTCGATTGTCCAGAAGACCTTCACGGGCTCGCTGGGCAAGCGCACCAAGTCGCTCGTCGACAAGCTCTTCACCTCCAAGATGCCCGGCGGCTTCAGCCCGGCAAAGGCCCGCGAGATGCTCGAGAGCGACTACGGCTTCGCAGCGGGCCGCCAGGACTCCGTCCTCCTGATGGCCCTCCAGAGCCCGCCAGCAGCGCGTCTCGGCTCAGATGCCGAGGCCAAGGCATTCTGGTCCAGCACTGTCAACGCCTACGTCGCCGCGGCAGGCATTCAAATCAACAAGGCGGCCGCGGGTCAGCCCGGTGCGGCGGCTGTGGCCGTCTCCGTCGATCCCAAGGCCCTGGATGCGCTGAACAAGCGCTCCAACGACTTCAATCGCGAGGTCTACGAGGCCTACTCGCGACATCTCGGCGAGGACAGCAATGCCGCCGTCGAGGAAGTCGCACAGCTTAAGAGTGACATGCAGAGCCTCCAGAACGAGCTGGATCTGTGGAACCTCGAGCACGGCAACGAGTACGCCAACGGAATCAAGCCGTACTTTGACAAGAGAAAGGCTCGTGTGTATGACTCCTTCTGGAACTGGGCCCTGCAGGATCTCTTCAAGATCTACCACGGCGTCCGCCAGGGCTATCTGCGCCTCGAATCCGAGGAGGTGACACGTCGCAGACACGCTCTCCTCAATCGATCGAGTAAACGCCTCATCAACGTGCTTGCGCACATGCTCGGCGACATGAAGAAGCAGCACGCGCGTTCCATTGCCGTTGAGCTCTGGTTCGAGGACCTCCTAGAGGACTGCACTGCTGCGATGAAGCAGGCGCCGACATATGTTGCATCCAACACAGTCACTGCACCGCGCACTACCATTGATGCTACTGGAGCTGTCAAGTTCCTCGAGCAGCCCGTTGCTCGTGCCCGCTCGCGCTCCCGCTCGCGTTCCCGTTCCCGCTCTGGTTCCGCTGGACCAGTCGAGATTCAAAGTGCCGAGTCTAGGGCTTTCGAAGCTGCTATTGCCGCCAAGAATGCTAAAGGATTTGCTCCGCCATTCAATATGCACGCCGGGCTCATGCCGCCGACCCCTTCCATGACGCCTACCTTGACGCCATCCATGACCCCAAGCAACTCATCCGATTCTGATATCGCCTCCCTTGCCGACAACCACAGCGTCCGCGACGATTACTATCCCGTGATCCAGCGCAAGACTGATGGGGCCTGGGCAGAGTCAGAGGACCTCAGCAACGAGTATGGCGACATCCTGGACCGTGCAGTGGATTCGGGGCTCGCATTCCAGGGCAAGAACATCCTCGTCACGGGTGCTGGAAAGGGCTCCATTGGTGCGAAAATTGTCCAAGGCCTTCTTTCTGGAGGAGCCAAGGTTGTTGTCACGACGAGCTCCTATGCTAAATCGACCAAATTCTACCAGCAGATGTTTGCCAAGTTTGGCGCCAAGGGTTCTAGCTTGATGGTTGTTCCCTATAATGCGGGCAGCAACCAGGACACTGAAGGTCTCGTCGATTACATCTACAGTCTTCCCGAAGCCGAATGGGATCTAGATCACATCATTCCATTCGCAGCTATCTCGGAGACTGCCAATGGTATTGAGCTTGGATCCAAGTCTGAATTGGCTCACCGCATGATGCTCACAAACACTCTCCGCCTGCTCGGAGCCGTGAAGAAGGCCAAGGAGGCCCGCCGCATCACCACCAGACCCGCCCAGGTTATCTTACCCCTTTCGCCCAACCACGGAGTTTTCGGAGGAGATGGTCTCTATTCGGAGTCAAAACTGGGCCTCGAAGGTCTTCTCAACAAGTGGCACACTGAGGATTGGTCCGAGTACCTCTCCGTCTGTGGTGCCATCATTGGATGGACTCGTGGAACTGGCTTGATGAATGACAACGACATGGTTGCAGAGGGCGTCGAATCATTGGGTGTCAAGACTTTCTCGCAGGACGAAATGGCTGTCAACATCATGGGCTTAATGGCTTCGCCACTGCTTGAGATTACGCAGGCCGAACCCCTTCTTGCTGATCTCAGCGGAGGAATGAGCACCTTCCCGAACCTAAAGGAAGAAGTTGCCACCATCCGCAAGGAAATTTCCGAAATTAGCTCCAGCCGCCGCGCCCTAGTTAAGGAGCAGAAGGCGGAATTTGATACGCCCCTGGCAGTATCTGCACCCAACACTCTTGCTCCTTTCAAGAAGCGTGCCAACATCAAGTTCAACTTCCCCAAGCTTCCCGACTTTACTGCTGAGATTGAGCATCTATCTGCCCTCGAGGGTATGGTGGACCTTGAGAAAGTTGTCGTTGTGGTTGGATTTGGCGAAGTTGGCCCCCACGGAAGCTCCCGTACCCGATGGCAGATGGAGTCTCAGGGTCAATTCACCTTGGAGGGTTTCATCGAGATGGCCTGGATGATGGGACTCATCGAATATCAGAATGGTGATGGGCTTCCTTACAGTGGTTGGATCGAGAAAGACACCAAGAAGCCAATCAACGACGCCGAGATCAAGCAAAAGTACGAGGAGCACATTCTCAAGCACAGTGGTATTCGCATCTTGGATGCTCGCACCCTCGATGGGCCTGACCCAGCATCTCGCCAGGTCCTTCATGAGATCGACCTCCAGCACGACTTTGCTCCCTTCGAGGTGTCCAAGGAGACGGCTGCTGATCTGCTTCGCGAGAACGGTAGCAAGGTTACCATCAAGCCCGTCTCCGGAGGTGATACTTGCATTGTTACTCTGCACAAAGGAGCTCGCTTGATGGTGCCCAAGTCCTTGGCCTTCGATCGAACTGTCGGCGGCCAGGTCCCGACTGGATGGTGCGCTAAGACCTATGGTATCTCTGACGATATCATCAACCAAGTTGATCCTGCTACTCTCTACGCCTTGGTTTGCACGGCGGAGGCTCTGCTTTCGGCTGGTGTGACGGACCCTTATGAGTTCTACAAGTACATCCACGTTTCGCAGCTGGGTGTCTGTGTGGGATCTGGATTCGGTGGAGCTGCATCCCTTCAAGGCATCTACAAGGAGCGATTCATGGATAAGACCGTCCAGAACGACGTGTTGGCTGAATCCTTCATAAATACCGGTAGCGCTTGGATCAACATGCTCCTTCTCTCTTCTTGCGGACCCAACATCACTCCCGTCGGCGCTTGCGCGACCGCTCTCGAGTCACTCGATGTTGGCTTTGAGGTCATCTCCAGCGGCAAAGCTAAGGCTGTGCTCGTTGGTGGATACGACTACCTAGCCAAAGATGTCGCCTACGAATTTGCCAACATGAAGGCGACAGTCAACACTGACGAGGACTTTGCACGTGGTAGAACCCCTGCCGAGATGTCCCGCCCTGCAACCACCACTCGCAGCGGATTTGTCGAGTCGGAGGGTTGCGGTATCCAGCTGCTCACCACTGCTAAGCTTGCGCTTGAGATGGGTCTTCCCATCCACGGTGTCATTGCGATGACTCGCACCGCCAGCGACAAAGCCGGCAGGTCTCTTCCTGCCCCTGGCCGTGGCATCATCAACATTAGCGGTGAATCTAAGAGAAGCTTTGACTCGCCCCTCCTGAACATGAGCTACCGGAAGCGTCAGATCGAACTTCGAATGAGCCAGATTATCGAGAACGAGCAGTCCGAGATTGAGTATTTGAACCAGGAAATGTCTTCCTACAAAGCTGGATCGGTCGACTTCGACCTCGAGGCGTACCGCCAACACCGCATCGACGCCATCACCACCGACACCAAGAAGCAGCGATCAGAGGTTCTCAACAGCTACGGAAACGAGTTCTGGAAGCGTGATACTAAGATCTCCCCCATGCGCGGTGCACTTGCCACTTGGGGACTTACCGCCGATGACATCCAGGTTGCCTCCTTCCACGGCACATCCACCATCAAGAACGAGCTCAACGAGTGTGGTGTGATCCAAGAGCAAATGACGCAGCTCGGCCGTGCCAAGGGTAACCCCGTCCTAGCCGTCTTCCAGAAACATCTCACGGGCCACCCCAAGGGCGCCGCCGCCGCATGGATGCTCAACGGCGCGCTCCAAATCATGGACTCTGGCCTCATCCCCGGCAACAAGAACGCCGACAATATCGACAACGCGCTCGAGAAATTCGACCACATCGCCTTCCCCAGCGAGACCATCCACACCAGCGAGGACGTCAAGGCCTTCATCGTCAGTTCCTTTGGCTTCGGTCAGAAGGGCGCCCAGGCCATCGGCGTGCACCCCAAATTCCTCTTCGCCGCTGCCGGTAGCGAGGCGTATAACGCCTACCGCGAGAAGGTGCGGGCCAGGCAGGATAAGGCTTATCATCACTTTCACAAGTCCATGATGAGCAATACTATGTTTAGGGCGAAGGAGGATCCGCCTTACACCAAGGAGAATGAGACGGAGTTCTTAACGGATCCTGAGGCACGGCTGCCTATGGATTTGGTTTTGTAGAGTTTGACGGATATGGTGTTTTGTGTTAAACCTTTTCTTTCTTTTTATTTGGGCTGGCAATGGTGCATTGGTGTTTAGGATGGGAGGAGCAACTGAGGGTTTTATCAAGGGTTCTTTGGGCTTAGATGGTCGCATGCGTGCATTGGGTGGTTTCTCGTTATTTATCTACATTGGATTGCATTGCATTGGGCTGCGCTGCATTATATCATATTTCATCACTATAGATGAAATGGTTACGCTAGAATCAAATTACTTCTTTGCATATATTTCTTCTTGTTGTCTCTTCGTGCTCTAAACGTTTTGTGCTGACTGGGATGTATCTGGATGTTTATATGTTGCTTGGGAGATGGGATCGTAGTTGTCGTCGTTGTCGTTGTCATTGTCATTGGATACTACTTGGTGTTGTTACGCAGGGGGATACTTGTAGGATCGGGTTGTTGTGGGTGGAGGTGTTCGTTGCGGGCACGTTAGATGTGGCGGGTAGTTGAGGGGGTTAATTTGTGGGACGTGGGGCGTGCGTGTAGAGTGAAATATGGAATGGAGAATACTGGGTTTTGTATGCTGATATTAATTCTTTATTGTGCATGGTGTGAGATGGAATACTCTGTGTTTGGAGAGTCTGGTTGGTGTAATAGCTGGATTGTGGTATATTGGGAAGCCTGTGGGAGGATGGGGTGGTGTCTGAGGATTGCGTAGTGGGGGGTTTGGGTGAAATTGGGGGTGGGGAGTCCGTGAGATAGTAGGTGGTTGGTTCAGAGGAACATGGAGGGGCGGACTGGAGGGTCATTTGAGGCTGGGGTTGTGAGTGGTGTGGGTAGGATGGTGAGATGTGTGTGCAGTGCTGCTGGGGTTGATAAGAAGGGTTACTATCTGGGTTGGCGTGAGGTGAGACATGTAGGAGGGAGGATGGAAGAGTAGCTAGGGAGAGTGGAGGCTTGGAGAGACCAGGGCAGTTGCTTGTGAGGGTTGGTGAAGTGTATGTGGGGGAAGACAAAGAATGGCTTCGTGGATGAACAATCTCTACTAGCAAAGTCGGGAAAATGGTATTTTGATATCGTATAACGGCATCGCTATGGAACAGGAATTTAAATATGTGTCCAACGTATCTTTGAGTGGAAGGCAGTGTAAATGTCTAGAAGTAATCTCCCACTGTATATGTTTAGTATAGTTGGTCAAAAATCTCTCGTAAAGCGGAATGAGAGAGAAAAGGAGGTATAGTGATACGGCTTGGGCCTTGATGAATCTAGACCCAGGTTCAAGTCTTGGTCAATGCCTGTATACCTGCAAGAGAAGACGATCATGCTAATGTGGTGCCACCGGATACCATGTTATCAAAATCCTCAAGCTGCACCACCTGCGTGCGTCTACGAATACACGACAGATATCGGACCTCTCCCGTGACCACCGGGCATCAGAGCCCCAAAGACTCGGATCTCCGTCCCTCACGCTTTATTCTTATCCACAGCGTCCGTCGTGAGCATCTTGAAACCTCACTCCCGCTATCAATAGTTGGAGCGGCGCTTTCGAATACATATAAGAAGGTGGTTTCGCATCACCATGGACATGGAAGGGTATTTTGATTCTTCTTTTTGTCCGTCCGAGGATCTTGACTGCTGCTAATCAGATAGTATCTTTGTGGTGAGTATCGAACACTTGAATGCGTGCTCTCGTTATTGGTCAGTATCGGCGTCTTTGATTCAACACATTCCATTATCGCTAAGCTTCTCAGACAACTATGCATTGCATCAGTACAATGCCGAGACGACGCCTGTCCTCCAGCTCAGAGCCAAACCCGCTCGAAATCTGTCACCACCACAGAGACGTCGACCTGCACGCCTGAGGCGAAAGTCATTTCCAAAGTCCGCCCAAGCGCTGACACACGTCGCACCTCCCGAATGCATCGATTTCGATCCACGTAATCTCAGTCTCACACGGCGACTAACCAGCACACCGTCCACAGGAGTATCTGGGGACACCCTGTCGCTCCCGCGTTATTCTTAGCATCATGTCTGGGCTGGATGCTTGATCCAAGCCACCATTGGTCCCGCGCTACCGCGAGGCCCATCAAGGTTAGCGCATAGGGCGGAGTCCGATGGCCTCAGGACATGGCGCAGTATGGCGCGTGCATCCGGGGTGAAAATGATGGTGAAACGGGGCTGGCCCCTGCTCAGCGGAAGGGCGATCAGCGGGTGGAGCGGAGAGCTTAGGAGGCTGGGACTCACGAGGTCCTGATGACTGATCAGCTGGTTCCCGGACATGGCCACTTGGGAGCTGAGGATTGCCACGGACTCGTCTGCATAGGTAGATAACTCTTTTCAAGCGCCGTTTGGAGCGTAGGGCTGATGAGGAGTGGCTGGGAGCTGCAAGGGTGAATTGCGTGACATTGTCCCGCGCTTAGGTGGGGTGGGGTTAGCGCGACTCCAAGCGCGCTCTGTATTGATACCACTAGCGGTACGGTATGGTACGGTATTCCAGTTGGGGCTAAGCACCGGGCTCGGGATTACAGACGCCAGATTTGGCACGGGTCATGCATGGATGGGCTCTCGCGCGTCAGAACCCCCCAGCCTTCAATTTCTCCCCGGGGAACAACACTCAGCCCCAAACTCATGCCAACTCATGCCAACCCGATATAGCAAATAAGCTCCATGTACTCGGCCATCATGAACTGCTTAGAAGGGGGTTCGGGACGCGCGCCGAGCTCCACAGATATACCCATCAAATGGACATACACATTCCTCATCTCCATCCTTAGTCTTGCGCAGCGATTCCTTCACTTGCGGTTGTACATTCACATATTTGATACCCAAAATACATTCGTTTCCATTCCTACTTTAGACCATCTCTATATCCCAAGTAACTTTATCGCACTATCGCAATAATGGACTTTGCGTCGCCGCGCCTTGCTGGCGACATTAAAGAGGAGGAGTACGCGGTCGAATGCACATATGCGGGCTTCAACCTGCAGTTACCGGTGCCAGAACACCTACGGCTGTTTGCCTGCCGCATGCGGAACGACTTTCTTGCGTGTTTTGCCGACAAATCCATCCAGGAGCCATGTTCAGATCTACAGCTCCTCGTGCAATTCATGAGATATCTGGCGGGCCGTGAAGACAAGGCGACGTCCATGTCTTCGGAGCTCTTCTCAAAAGTGGTGGAGAAGTTGGGGACAGAACACCTCCAGGGCAGCGACATTCACACCCGCGCCGCGGAGCAGCAGGACTCGGAGCTGGCGAGCAAACAGGACATCATTAGATCATACTTCGAGGCCATGCATCTGATGCAGCGGCCGGTGGGAAGCCGGATACCACATCTTTTCGCTGCGTCGCATCCTTCCGAACGGACACCCCTATACACAGTCTTTGGTGGTCAGGGAAATACACAGCAATATTTTCAGGAACTCCGGGACCTGTACTCGACATACGGCTGCTTGCTGGATGATATCCTGGATTTTGGATCTATGATTTTCGATCAGCTTCTGGATGACGACTCGGTGATCGATCAGTACCCGCTGGGTCTCGACTTTTTCAGCTGGATAAAGAAGCCGGAGACGACTCCGGATCCAGATTATCTACTCTCTGCGCCCGTCAGCTTCCCGTTGATTGCGCTCGGTCAACTCGCGAGCTTCTACGTTGCCTGCAAGATTTGGCAACTCACACCAGGAGAGGTTGTGGCGAACTTGCAGGGTTCGACCGGCCACAGCCAGGGCATCATCGTCGCAGCTGGGATTGCCACTTGCAGAACTTGGGACGATTTCGAAGGAGCTTTCCGATCGTGCTTGATTGCCCTCTTCTATACCGGATGTCGCAGCCAGCAGCAATTCCCCAGGAAGACGGCGTGGCAGAAGATGGTGGATGACGAGACGGATGCCAACGCTGAGGAGCCCACGCCGATGATGAACGTCATGCACCTCCCGCGCGCAGAACTCGAGAAGCAGACAAGGGCCTTCAATCAGCATCTCCCAGAAAACAAGCAGGTAGCTATAGCTCTAGTCAACGGGCCTTCCAACATCGTCGTTGGTGGACCTCCAGAGTCATTGAAGAGTTTCTCATCCTGGCTCGAGGAGGTGAAAAAGGTCCTCGCAAAGGCGACCCCCAAGGGCAAGACGGTCACAACCCGATTTCTGCCCATCACTGCACCATTCCACACTTTCTACCTGGCCGAGTCCAGGCAGATCATCGTGGACGACATGGTCCGACACAACATCGTCATCAAGCCCAGCGATCTCCTGATTTCCGTCTACGACAGCAAATCCGGCCGTGATTTGAGAGAGGTCGAGGAGGAAGCGCTCTTCCCGATTCTCACAGAAGCCATCACCACCCAAATGGTTGACTGGCCGTGCGCCACCACGTTTCCCACTCGTAGCTGCATCATCGATTTCGGCCCGGGCGAGACTTCCGGCGTCGGTACTCTTCTTCACCGATCAAAAGAGGGAACTGGAACTCGTGTCATCCTCGCTGGGCCACTTCAAGGCTCTCTTCCCCACGTCGGTTACAAGCCTGATTTATTCGACACACCTTCCACCGTGTCGTCGCAGCGGTCTGCGGACTGGCTGAGAGACTTCGAGCCTACTCTGCTTTCTGATGCGTCGGGAAGGACTATGGTTAGCACCAAGATGAGCCAGTTGTTGGGCACACCGCCGCTCATGGTTGCGGGCATGACGCCTACCACCGTTCATCCTGATTTCGTCGCCGCTGTCATTAACGCTGGCTATCACGTTGAGTTGGCTGCCGGAGGCTATCCTAAGGAAGACGGGCTCGTAAAGGCTATTCGCACCATCGAACAGCTAATTCCAGCTGGAAAGGGAATTACGATCAATCTCATCTATTCTGCTCCTCGAGCTATGCAGTGGCAGATTCCGTTGATCAAGAACCTCATCTCCCAAGGCACTCTCATCGATGGAATCACTCTAGGCGCTGGTGTGCCATCTCTCGAAATCGCTACCGGATATATCGAGGACCTTGGTCTAAAGCACATTTCCTTCAAGCCAGGCAATATCGACGCTATCCAGGCTGTGATCACGATTGCAAAGGCTCACCCTACTTTCCCTATTATGATGCAGTGGACCGGTGGACGAGGTGGTGGCCATCACTCGACGGAAGATTTCCACGCTCCGATCCTCCAGACTTATGCTGCGATCAGACGATGCAATAACATTATCCTCGTTGCTGGTAGTGGATTTGGTGGTTCGGATGATACCTACCCATACCTCACTGGCTCGTGGGCATCCAAGTTCAACCAGCCGCCTATGCCCTTTGATGGCGTCCTCTTCGGCAGCCGCATGATGATTGCAAAGGAAGCTCACACTTCTCTTGCGGCTAAACAAGCGATTGCCGCGTGTCAAGGTGTTGAAGACTCCATGTGGCAACAATGCAAGGGTATCGTCACTGTTAAATCAGAGATGGGCCAGCCAATCCACAAGATCGCGACTCGAGGTGTGCAACTGTGGGCTGAAATGGACAAGACCATCTTCTCTCTCGATAAGAAGAAGCAGCTCCCCGCCCTTGAGAAGAAGAAAGATTATATCATTGAGAAACTCAATAAGGACTTCCAAAAGGTCTGGTTCGGTTACGACTTCACGAGCGGCAAGGCTGTCGATCTCAAGAACATGACCTACCAGGATGTCGCCAGGCGCATGGTAAACCTGTTCTATCTTAGCAAGCGCTCGCAGTGGATTGATCCGTCATACATCCGCATCTTTGGTGACTTCGTCCGACGTATCGAGGAACGTCTTCCCCTCTCCAACTGGGAATTGTCGCAGCCAATCTTCACTAGCTACGCCGACTTTGAAGAGCCATTCGAGGCTCTACGTAATCTTGCGCATGCCTACCAGGATAGCAAGACCCAGCTCATCAATCAAGAAGACCAGGATTACTTCTTAGCTCTCTGCCGCCGACCAGGACAGAAGCCTGTTCCTTTCATTCCCGTCTTGGACAATACCTTCGAGACGTGGTTCAAGAAGGACTCGCTCTGGCAGTCTGAATTTGTGGATGCTGTTGTGGATGAGGATGTTCAGCGAACCTGCATTCTCCAAGGCCCTGTCGCTGTTAATTATTCGACTCTGCAAAACATCAACGAGCCTGTCAAAGTCATCCTAGACAAGATCAATGATGGCCATTTAGAGCGCATTCTCCACCAGTCCTATGGCGGAAATCGAAGATCCATTCCTTTGGTCGAGTTCTTCGGCCATCATGCGTCTCGCCAGTCAGCTAGACAGCATGGCATCTCCGTCGCCGTTGCGCCCAACACCACAACCTTCACCATTCCCGCTGATATTACGGAAATTCCTTCGGATGATGCATGGTTTGACCTCCTGGCTGGCAAAAAGCTTTCTTGGCGATATGCCATCTTCAAGAGCAAGACTGTCATGAGCGGGCACGCGATGATTCCCAATCCCATCCGACAAGCCTTCGCCCCCGCTCACAATCTATCCGTCATGATCACGGATAAGCTCCGCCACAACTACGTCTCCATTACTATGAGCAGCAACAGCACCAGCCAGACCGACCTCTCCATCGCCACAGAGCCGGGTAACAAGATCATCTTGCGGATGTACTGCTACGAGAACACCAACAACGAAGCTCTTCCCCTCGAATTCCGCTTCTCGTACCACCCGGAAACTCCTCACTCCCTTCTGCACGAGGATACTCATGGGCGCACGGACCGCATCTGCGACTTCTACAAGAAGTTATGGGTGGGTAAGACGTATAAGACTCCTGTTTTGCCAGCCGGAAGGCAAACTTACAAGGCAAACGGCGGTGAACTCGTCATTACCCAGGATCTTGTCGAGAAGTTCATGCAGACGATTGGCGGTGGCATGAGACAAATGGATGTTGAAGGCTTGGTCCCTATGGACTTTGCTATCGTGGTTGGCTGGAAGGCCATCATGAAGGCGCTATTGCTTGTGCATGGAGATTTGCTTAAGCTCGTCCATCTCTCGAATAAGTTTTGCATGCATCCCGGTGCGGCTCCCCTCAAGGTCGGCGACAGGGCTGAGAGCTTTGCTCAGACGACTTCCATCACCATTGGCGAGACTGGCAAGACTGTCGAGGTCTGCGCTACGATCAGTAGGAACCATGTCCCCGTCATGGATGTAGTATCCGAGTTCTTCTACCGCGGGAATTACACCGACTTCTCTGAGTCGTTCGTCACGACCAAGGAGGACTTGCGAGAGATCACTTTCACGTCTCCTAGCTTGGCCAATCTGCTGCTTTCTAAGGAGTGGATCACCTGGCATGAGACTATTGAGGTTGAGGAGCTCTGCGAGAAGACTCTAACCTTTGAGCTCGAGACATTCTCTTCACTCAAGGCCAAGGGCCAGCACAGCCGCATCCGGACTGTTGGCAAGGTGTTTGCAACCTCTAAGGAGTCCAAGGGTGCAGTCGAGATTGGAGTAGTGCACTACGATTCCCATGCCAACTCCAATCCGGCGCCCACCAGCAACCCAGTAATGGGGTACCTTGATCGCCACGCCAAGGTTGTCTCGAAGAGAATCATGCTGTCAAGTCCCGTATCACTCGATTCCTCAGAGGAGGGCTTCGTGTTCGCGGCACCGCAGAGCAACTCCGACTACTCCAAGATCTCGCAGGATTTCAACCCCATCCACGTCTCTCCCGCCTTTGCGCGGTACGCTGGGCTTCCAGGCCCAATCACGCACGGCATGCACACCAGCGCCATCATCCGCAGCATCGTCGAAATGCGTTGCGCGGAGAATAAACTGACCGCTATGCGCAACTTTAATGCAACCTTTGCTGGCATGATCAAGGCGGGTGATAATATCGAAGTACACCTCGAGCACATTGCTATGCTCGAGGGCAACAAAATCATTAAGATCGAGGCGCGCAATGTAGCTAGTCAGGAGAAGGTCTTCGTTGGAGAATGCGAAGTCGAACCTACAGAGACGGCGTACATCTTCACTGGCCAGGGTAGCCAGGAAGCGAATATGGGTATGGATCTGTATGAGACAAGTGCTGCTGCACGTGCGGTCTGGGACCGTGCTGATAAGCACTTTGACGACAACTATGGTAAGTACCCGAACCCCCTTCCCCTCGTTACTCAATCAATGAAAGTGAATACTGACATTCTGGCCAGGCTTCCGTATCTCGGACATCGTAAAGAAGAACCCCAAATCCCTCACCATCCACTTCGGTGGACGCCGGGGTGCCCAAATCCGGACCAACTACCTCTCCATGTTATACGACTCCTACGACGTCGACGGAAACAAGACCAGCAAGCGCTTCTTTGACATCCACGAGCACAGTGCCTCATACACCTACCGCCACCCCAAGGGTCTCCTCTTCAGCACCGAATTTGCCCAGCCTGCCCTCACCGTCATGGAGAAAGCCGCCTTCGAAGACATGTCAGACAAAGGCCTCGTGTCCTCGAACAGCAAGTACGCCGGCCATTCCTTAGGCGAGTACGCGGCGCTCTGCGCCATCGCGAACATGATGCCGCTAGAGCAGATCCTATCCATCGTCTTCTACCGCGGACTCTCAATGCAAGTCGCCGTGTCGCGCGACGCAGCCGGGCGCTCCGAGTTCGGCATGATGGCCGTGGACCCCAGTCGCATCACGCGCGGCTTCGACGTCCAAGCGCTAGAAGCCTGCGTCGCAGCCATCGCGGCGGCGTCGGGCGGCACCTTGCTCGAAATCGTAAATTACAACGTCGAGAACAGACAGTATGTCTGCGCCGGCACGTTGCGCAACCTGCACACGCTGACGGCCGTCTGCAACGAGCTGCACGCCTCGGGACCCGCTGCCCTCCCCTCACTCCCCGACATCATCGCCCGACACGTCGCCGCCAACGCGGGCGTCGCCATCACGCAGCTCGAGCGCGGCACGGCGACGATCCCTCTCGCGGGCATCGACGTGCCGTTTCATTCTTCGTTCTTGCGCCCTAATCTCGCGGCGTTTAGAGAGGTGCTGGAGAAGAATATTCGCAAGGATTGGATGGATCCCGAGAAGCTGGTTGGACGGTATATTCCTAATGTTACGGCGCGTCCGTTTGAGATTAGTAAAGAGGCGTTCGAGTATGCGTATGAGGTTACTGGGAGTGAGAGGTTGAAGGGAGTGCTGGATAATTGGGTTGATGTTGCTGAGGTGTAGGTATGGGCATCTAGGGGGGGGTTTTTTTGGCTTTGTTTACTTGGGCCGAGCTTTTGGCGTTATTCAAGGAATTACGGATGGGATGGGTGGGCGTTTGATATGCTTGTTACTTCTCACGGGGTTTGTGTCTATTGCATTGGTTTGGTTGCATAATCTTGGTTTGGGTGCTTGGGATCAGGCATAGGTTGTAATCAACTACATAGATTCAAAGCAGCTCGTTATTCAAAAACCTCTCCTTCTTGAACTACACGGTGAAGTTGTGCCATGTCGCTGCATTATAATGCCGTCGTACCAATATGTTCCTATTGCCTCGATCTGTTCATACAAGTAGGCTGCTAAATTAAACCTTCAAACAGAAAAATTCCTTCCCTGGTAGAATCCGTATACACACGTTGAAAGATTTAAAAGCCTCCAACGTGTTGTAACCATTTCATCATATTTGCCGCTTTGTCCATGCCGGAGAGTAGAATCCACTTTTCGACAAGTGAAAGAAAGATTCTCGAGTTGCGCTGGCAGATAAATTATACATAGATAAGGAGAGAAAACAACCGCTCTTGCCAAATAACTAAATTTAATTCGTGCTCAGATCCTTGCCCGAGTTTTCTTTTAATACTCCTAAAGCTCGTGGCCCACAGGCATGTTAGCTATACAGCAGAGGAGGTCCTTCACCGTTGTTGGTCCCACAACTTTGGTAGACTTATAATGCTTCTGAGCTTCTCTACGCCATTTTTTGTTCTTGTTCTAATAGCTAGTTGCCTAGGGGCATGCACGTACTCAGAAGTCACTCAGGGGAAAGATCTCAGTCGCTCACAGTACCCAGTATTGTTACTCAGTAGACTTCTTTGTATTATAGCAAATGTTATGACTATATTATAGAGATTATGATTGAATTGATGCTAGATCATTCGATTTGAGGTGCTGCCGATGTTGCCAGTTCAGCTCATCTACCTATTCTGATCGATTTCGCAGAAAGCGTTAGGTTGGCATGTCGACTTCTTTCATACCTCTTGAGTCGCTCGGTAGTTATCGGTTTATAAATTTCCGGGTTTTATGAGTTGTTAGTGAAGAGAAAGGGGTTATAAAAGAGTTGTAGATGGAGATTTGAAGTTCTAAGATATTCCACCCTTGGGGTGTACAGAGAGTTGAGGGTGCACGACCGAAGGCACAAATGTGGAGGACGAGGGAGCGTGCATATCAAATCTTAGATTGAGACTCAGTTGCTAAGAGTAGTATATATTCTAAGAATGTTTGGTGGTGTGCTGCCATCCACAAGAGTGCTACAATCCTACTTCCGCTTTTCAGAAGATTCCGAAACTTCCTCGTAGTGTTGGCGCTAACTTCCATGAGTGCTGTAAAGAAAAATCTTCGCATATCTTCCTCCAAAGCCCGAAAATAGAATGCATACGTCTAGTTCGCTTCGAAACTTCACAGCCCCTCTACATCGTTTCACGCTTTTCATAAAAGCTCTTGTGCGCGATGCAATAGCATGAGTTGTACAATTACACAAAACGATCTGTCGTGCGAGTAGGGGCTTAGTGAATTTAACTTGAGGCATCGCTTCCAGGAACGCATTCTGATAGGTGTTAGGAATGGTCCGCGTTGGTGCTCGGGAATTAAAGCAAAACACGTGATGTCGACTCCATCCGGCGAAGTATACGATCGCACGGACCACTTGGTCGCAGCCTTGGGGCCGCTTACGAAATTAGCGTCACGACTCTCCAACTCCGCCTCCATGCGGAGCTCGGTGACAGTCGTTTCAGCCATAAGCACTTTGGCACTCCCCGACACCCATATTGATCCCGAAATACACCAAGCATCTGACGTGCCGCTAACCGCTTCGCCCCACGCACGACATCGCGCGAATCGCGGTTGAGGAGCCTGCCTCGCGGACCCCTGAAGCAGCAGGGGGCGGAACTGGACGGCGGAATCTCTTAGCCCGCTCTCTCCAGTTAGTAGGGCGATTCCACGACTGTACTGTGGTAAGCTTATTGTAATTCCTGCACTTAGCCCCTGACAAGAGTGGTCCCTTGCAGCAGGGTATTCTCCGCTTGTTCCGACGATGGGCCCTGGAATGTTCGACTTGCCAGATCGCAGGCCTAGGCTGAGTAAGTTACGCCTCGGGCGTTGCTTCCCGTTGTTGATCCCCATTTGGATTTCTAGGTGCTGTGCGAGGGATATGCGGTGTGGAGCAAGACTATGGGCTCCCTTTTATTTGATGCCAGGGCCCGCCTTGCTATGGTTCTGTATATTCGCATCCTCTGTCTTCTTTCAATCTTCAAGCGTACAATTCTTATCATAACCGTTTCATTCTGCAATATTTTCATCCTTCTCTTCTCATCTCAATCAAGTCTTATTCGTCCGAACATCTTGTTCTCCCAATCAGGGTAATTCAGTCGCAAATATGGTGTTCCCTCCCGCTCCTCTGGATACCGTGAACTGGAACCAGCTCGGCCTGTCCATCCAGGATAATGGTATGTGACTTCCTGTAATTGATGAGTCTGCAAATTCTAATTGGTCCAATAGTCAACGGTCACGTCGAATCAACCTACTCTGTTTCCACCGGCGAATGGAGCGAGCCCAAATTTGTCGCGGATCCATATCTCCGAGTCCACGGCCTCGCACCTGCTCTCAACTATGGCCAGCAAGCATACGAGGGCATGAAGGCTCACCGAGGCCCAGACGGCAACATCCTCCTATTCCGACCCACCGCACACGCAGACCGCCTCGCCGTCTCCGCAAGCTACGTTTCGATCCCGGAGATCCCACAAGAGCACTTCCTCAAGTGCGCGAAGCTGGCGGTTGCGCGAAACGCAGAATGGGTCGCCCCTCACAGCACTGAGGCGCTGATGTACATTCGACCTCTCGTGTTTGGTTCTAGCGGCCATCTTTCCTTGACCGCACCCACCGAGTACACATTCGCTGTCTACGTCCAGCCCGGAACTACATATCACGGTGTACAACCGCTTCCGGCATGTGTGGTCGAAGACTTCGATCGCGCTGCTCCCCGGGGAACTGGCGGCGCAAAGGTCGGCGGTAACTACGCCCCTGTCATCCGGCACACGGATAAGGCGCGCGCTCAGGGATTCCACGTCACACTGCACTTGGATGCGCAAACACGGACGTGCGTTGAAGAGTTCTCCACATCCGGCTTCATCGGCATCAAGAAGGTGGGCGAGAGCGTCATCGTCGTCGTCCCGGATAGCAAGAACATCGTCCAGAGCATCACATCTGATTCATGCCTCGCGCTCGCGGAGTCGTTCGGCTGGAAGGTCGAGAAGCGCGAGATCCCCTGGAGCGAGTGCAAGTTCTTCGACGAGGTCATTGCGGTTGGCACCGCGGCGTCGCTGCTTCCGATCCGGCTGCTTGCGCGTGCATCTACGGGCGAGAAATTCGTGTATGGAGAGACGACCGGCGAGTGCACGCTCAGACTCGGTGCCGCGATGCGGAATATCATGAGGGGCAAGATCGGGGACCAGTTCGGCTGGGTGGATACGGTCCAGGAGAAAGATCTGCTGCAGGAGGATGCCAGTGCACAGCTGGTTGAGGCGGAGATTGTGAGTGGGGTCAACGGCGAACTAAACGGTGCACCGCAGATCAACGGATCCCAAGTGGAAGATGCGCCAATTGTTAACGGGAATGAGGTTGAGGCTCCTGCGGCTGTTGAGACTCCTGCCGAGGCGGAGGTCAAGGCGGCTGCTCCACATGTCAACGGGAGCGTAGAAGAGGTCCTAGCAGCTCCTGCGGCTGTTGAGGCTCCTATCGAGATTGAGGACAAAGTGTCCGTACCTCATGTTAACGGCAATGGAGTTGAGGCTTCACTTGTCGATGATGCTCCAGCCATGGTTGAGGTCAAGGCGTAAGTTAATGTATCATATATCATGAATTTGGAGTTGGGGTACTATGTGCTACGAGCGGCATATCAAAATCTTAATTCAATTTTCAATCGATCCGGTTTCTCATAATTTTCATTCCATTTTATGCCGCGATTCTGCTTTTTGCATGTCGTGATTCCAACATTGGGCTTGCCTGAACACAGCAACGCCTCGCTGTAAACGCGTTATCATCCCGCACATCGCCAACTCAACGGCCCGAAGCTCGCTCCTTGATCCTTGATGCATCCGGACGACCAAATGTTCAAGTCCGTACGCATTAGTCTCCCAGATCGATCTCGCTTCTGGATCGCTTGTTTGCCAAAAACATCTAACTTCTACTCTCCGTGTACTACGGAGCAGGCGATGCAACTCCCCTTGGGCGAGTCTTATGTTTCCATTTAGCCTATTCTATACCTTCACGTAAATCGTCTTTCTATTTTGTACCTCCCATCTAGGTATCTCCCTCCGAAATGACTTCAAGACATGCCCCCTCCACCTTCTCAATCCCCTCAGCCACTACACCGCTCTAGCATTTTCTGTTATTGTCTTCCTCATTTGTGAAGTCCGCTAGGTACCTGCCACACTAAGAAATAGGATGTACTTACATGCACTAGAGAGAAGCTCGGATAGATTAAGGACATGCTTAGTCTTCCGTTAGATGTTATCCAAGAGAGCTTTTCATGATTATCGCCCCCAATTTGTAACTAACGAGTTCCTGTTGCAGAACCCGTTCGAGGTTCGAAAATGTTCACTGGCAACTTGTTGACGACTGCGCAGCTTTACAAATTGATACTGACGTGTGTGCATATGCGCGCCCCCAGCTAGATCTATATATCCCTGTCGTTCCACAGCCCGTATTTTCATGCCGTTCTTGGTTTGACGACTCAAGATCTCACGCTATGATCCCCAGTGTCACATCTTAGACGGCCACGAGATGTGTATGTACAGTTATTGACCTCTTCCAAACAAGCGCTCAGCTTATAAAATAACTAAAGACAAGGCCGCCTCTTTGCTGCTTGACGTCCTCGGAAACCTTGGTGGCTAACTTCGGGCTTAGCTCTCACCGGCTGAAAAACCAAGACATCAGCTGAAATATTCAAATAAGATACATATTTCGAATTGTCTTTGTAAGTGAGGGCTGAAGCAAGCGGCGTAATCGCCACCACTTGGCCTCACCCTCTCACATCTCGAGATTGGCAAGACCAAGCCAATTACAATTGCTACTATCTCTCAACTTATACAGCTAGCCTCCATGCTTCATTCTGCCTCCTCTCCCGCGTGCAATATTGCTTACATAACACGCACAATTCAGCAGCCCAACAAGGACCCCCGAAGCCAATAAAAGAATTTGTGATAGATTTGAGAGGCCAATCGCTTGGACCTTGCAATGCTGAGTCAACGCGACGATTCCGTGGCGAGGTTGTGGACACGGTGAGCAGCTTACCCTACTGACGTAAGCGTCGCGAGGCCCTAGCCTGCATCCGTAGTAGAACGGCGCCGGCCTTTGCATCGCAGCCGCAATTCCATATCCACCGCTCGACGGCGTTTTCAGCCCGCGGGTCGGAGGTTTCCTTTTTGTTGCGTTGGCTGAGCTTTGTGTTGGTGGGGAGGAGAGTGCGTATACGCCGTGCGCTATCTTCACGCCTTACACCTCGCAGCATGGATACGTGTGATGTGAGCTGAGAAAGGCTATTGGCATCTTCGACTCCCTGCGTCGTAATTCTGCTGTGAGATGATGCTTTTGGGGGCTCTGAGTGGATGGTTGGGAGAGCTTGGTTGACGCCGTACGTGTGTTGTGCGATCGGCGTAGCTGTGATCGGCAGATGGGCGCATGCTTATTGCTCCTCGGGACCTACTGATTGAAGGTTATGTTGACTACGTTGTTGCATGGCGGATGTGAAGGAACGATGGGATGACTGGGTGTGTGTGGGGTGACTATCGAGAGATATTGTTTGAGGGGAGAAATGTTGTGAGAGAGGTGATAAGGAGGGAGGATGAATGTGGCGTAGTTGTGGTGATGGGATGTTAGTAGGGCAAATGTGTACGTTGAGTGTGTAGTAGTGATACCCGTCTTGACTATCCGTGGACTATCGGTCAAGCGCTCTCTTGAATACAGTTTCCCTGCAATAGTCCTCATCATAAACCTAGACCGCCATGTACAAGATGCAAAGAAACAACCAGAAGATGTGTTCTATATCAGTGAAGTGGCAATATTTCGACCACAGTGACACATACGGACCTGCACTTACACCACAAAGTTTCGAGGCTCGTTTCATGTGCCGGGAGATGTGGGGCAGAGTATTGAGAAACAAAGGTGCTGCGTATCTTACGGAGCGTTGTACCAGCAACGTTTGTTGTTGTATCAGAATAAAGATGTACGCTCCTTTGGGCTCACACAGCATCACAAAGCAACACCATAGCCCCCAGTCCTCAGTTCAAAAGTATACACAAACCTACACTGCCTCACTGAAGCTTTCAGACAATTATACAACACTGTTTAAATTGAGTCTACATCACGGACTCTATCAAAGGAGGGCGGACACAGGCGGCCGTGAAACAAACTACACATCCTACACATCCACAAAGCCTCATCCTCTATACAAACCAGTGCCAACCCCTGTCAGGACCCCGATCCATGCGGAGATGAGTCGCAAACGGAGTGGCGAAACCTCAGTCCAGCACCGGAGAGAGCAGCAAAGTGGATCAGACCGCTATATTCGTCACGAGCACAGCCTCAAGTCCAAAGTCATAAGAAGAAGTATATGTGCGGATTCAAAATTATCTACAGCACGAAGAAGGTCTATCGTAAAGAGCACGAAAACAAACGGGTACTTTGAAACCCGAGATACGCTGATGCAAATGCAGATGCCAAAAGATCCAGTCAAACTCTTTTTAGGGACGAGACAAACGAAACAGACGCCGGAATGACGATGGCGAGTCGGAGAACAAAATGCTACGCTGAAATGCTGCAGGAAAAAGCAAAACCGAACCCCCCCAAGCCAAGGTAAATGTAAATGTAGGTGGGTAACGCCGTACCACACGAACCGTCGTGGTAACATGCAATGATGCGAGCCTCGCAAATGCTGATCTATGGGTATAGGAAGAAAGAAAGAAAAAAACGCCCCACCGACCGACGCGAGCCAAGCCGACGAAGCGAAGACAATATGTGCAGAAGAATCGAAGAAGAGAAACGAGGAAGAAACGAAACCGTCCGAATCGGTCGGTCGGGCGGGCGAGAGTGTCGAAAAGAAACACGAAAAAGAAAAGGCCGTCGCCACATGGCGACTGAGCCCCCCTCCGATGCAAAACCCGCGGTTTCAGACCCGGAAGCTGTCAGCCTGACGGACGGGGCGCCGTCCGAGAGGCGGGGTATATAGAAGGTAGGAAGCCGCTAACTTTTGAGAGATAGCTATCTCGACGCACCAGCTTCCCGCGAGAGGGAGAGCCACGAACAGAAGATGAAGCGAACAGAAGGGGGCGAGCTCAGCCGAGGCACAAGAGACGGTTTGCGGGAATCGCCGAGGTGCTGCTGCTGGGCAGGAGCATCTCGTCCCACCAGCCGTCGCGGCGCTGCTGAGTGGCGTCCTGGTTTGCGAGCCAGATGCGCAGGCCGGATACGCGCTTGAGGACGGCCGGGAGGGTGTTCTTGTCGCCCTCTCGGATCGGGACGACGCGTTGGTAGATGCGGTCGCGCTTGTCTGAGTTTGCGGTCACGGCGGCCACGAAGAGGGGCCAGACGGGGTAGATGGCGGTGTAAAGATGGCCCTTGACGGGGATGGAGAGCAGGACTTGGGTGAGGGCATCGTTGAGCTCCATGACGGCGGGGTTGAAGCGAGTCAGTCCGTAGAGACGGCACTGCAGGTAGATGAGAGCAGCGAGGCGGAAGGCTTCGGCAATGGCAATCAGCACGTCGTGGTTGTCGCCTTGGGGCTCGCTCGTCCATTGTCGCAGGTTCTGGAGCTGTGTCTCTTGCAGCTGCGCGTACATGTGCTTGTGCGAGTTTACGGGGCCCTTGTTGTCGGATGCGAGCGAGGTGATGGACGAGATGAGGAAGAGAAGTTGAGGCGAGAGGCCGGTGATGCTGCAGATCTTCTGGGCTTCGGCTGGGGGTGTGCCCTCGTACCAGGTCTTTGTCTCCAAAGAGTGGAGCTGGGTGTTTGACAGGGTGAAGGAATCTTGGGCTGTGCGTGCGAGGATGAGCTGAGTGCGCATGAAGAGAGCGGGATCGGAGTTCGGGTTGATGAACTCTGTGGGGATTGCGTCGAAGACATTGGCGTGGAGAGACCAGCATAGGCTCGACTCGTCGGCGTTGCTTACGGCATCGTGGTGCATCAGCAGCATGCTCGTAGCGAGAGCGGCGTCGAGATTCTCGGCGTTGCTAATCTGCCTCAACAAGGCCTGTAGCGCTTGGGTCGAGTAGTAAAGCTCGGCCTGGTGGTATCGCTCCTTGTCCAAGTGGAGGTATTCACCAATATACGAGGCGCTCAGGCTGAGAATCGCATATCGCGTGCTCAGACATGTCTCTGCAACCTGGAGGAGGTTGAGGTATGTGTTGGAGCTCCCAGTTGCGAGTGTCCGTCCCGGGCAGATGCCGTTGACGTAGAAGTCCATGAGAAGTTGCTCCATGTCTCCACCCCAGACGCTGCTGCTGGGAACGTACTTGATCAGGCCGACGTAGCCAGTCTCCTGAGAAGAAGTGCTGTCGTGGGAGTGCACCGATTGAGAAGCAAAGGGGCTGCTGGAGGAAGCACGAAGAGAGTCCATGTCAGCCATGGGTGAATCGACTAGATAAGTTAGCATCAGTCGTTACAAGCATTGTATCCATGACTAACCTTTGGTGCCAGTGAGGTCGGAGAGTTCGCAAAGGAAATCCTGGCAGGCGTCTGCCTTCGACCGCTGGATGTGACGGATGCGTTGCACGACGAGAGTGACTGCGCCAGTGTCTTGGATGAGAGCGGAATAGGCAGGTTGTGTTTGCAGTGCGATCTTGAACTTTTCGAATTGCTTTCCGTTGAGTTCGCCCAACCGCCAGTAGAGCTGTCCGAGGACCTCGAGCAGTACAACACCCGGCCCTTCCGTGATCATCCATTGCCGAATCACCAACAGGTTGCGTCTGCTGTTCCTCTGGTTGCCCTCGGTCGGCAGGTCAACCACTCTTGCTAGTAGGCGGTCGATGTGTGTGCAGTCCAAGCATGAGAAGTCTGGCGACATGGATAGATGCTGGAGAGCATCGTTGGCGGCCTCGAGGGCCTTCACGAGGCGTCTGTCTGCGTCCATTGCGAGCGTGCGAGATTGCGAAGTGGAGTGCTAGGTGGTGTCCAGTGATGTCCGTTGGAGAGTCCGATGAAGTGCGTGGTGAGAAGGTGTGAAGCTGCTGGGCCCAGGGTGAACTTATGCGATGTTTCGAGGGTCCGTCAAGTGAAGGCCGATATTTGAATCGGAGAATGATGCTCGACAAGGTTCCCGGTCGGCAGTCTAAACTGTGCTGTGCAGGACAGAGAACGTGGGGACGGGATCCTTGTCACGGCCGAAAATAGAAGAGCGCGAATGAAGGTGAGTAATGTGTAGAGTCCGTAGAGAAGAATGTGAAACGCATGAGAAGGTTGGGTATAACTACATGAGGCTCCGCCGCGGTCGTCTCGCAGCAGAAGGGAGACGCTTACTCTGACACGGTAGATGGCCGGGCAAGTCCCCGAAGGAATCCCCCAGATCGGATCTCCAAGCGTCGGCGTCAAGGACCTCGAAATGAGGTTATTTTGACCGCGACTAACGTGGTGCAGAACGGGCAAATGCGCCTCCAGCGAGGCGGCGGGCGCAAATTAGCGTTGCCCTGGCCAGCGGCTGGCACGCTCTGACGGGGAGAGCGGCAGGAGACGAGTGAAAGCACCCAGATTGGCGCATTGGGCCCAGCTGGATGCGGTTGGTCATGGATGATGGCAGACAAGACATGGTGACGGAGATTTCGAGTTTGCCTTAGCGGCGCCAGGGGGGGAGGGATGAATAGCGCACGGGCCCACGCACGTCAGCACCCACCCATTTTTGGCCGGGACTGTGAAGTTCGCGCGTTAGGGAGCAGGCTGAGACCGGGCGCCCATGCAAGCCCGCTGGGGTTGAGCGAGCCTCGAAACGGGTGAATGGCGCAGCGAATCCTGCCAATCATGCCGCCGTCTGAGTCTATATCGGGCGTGCTAGCTCCATCTCATTTCGGCTATGCTGTGTAACGCGACCCCCCGTTAGCCTACGCGAGACACGTGCGGCTCTCGTCACGCTGGGAGCGCGGGTTTGTACGCCGGCATCCAACATCGCTTTTCCGTACTCCCAAACCACCGCCTGCCCAAACTCGAGCCAGTGTCGACCGCTGGTGCCCGAAGTCCGTCGTCCTCTCCTTGGTCGCGCTGCCTGTTTGCACGACCCGACCTTCCGCCCTCGGCCTCGCCCAGCTCCACATTGGCCCTTGACAGCATCAGCGGGCCCAGTGGCTTTTCCGCTCAGCCCCATGTCGCCGCTCAAGTTTGGCACCACCCATGGCTGCAGCGGCTGGGCCCTCACTGCTTCTCAGATGGGTAGATTCACGATCAAGCTGGCTGGCTGCGGACGAAGACCATCTCGCCTCCAAGTCGGTGTGTCCGTCGAGTCCGTTGATGACATCGCCGTCCAGAAGTCGTACGGACGGCGCTAGGGCCGTGCCATTAGACGTCAAGTATAATTATATACTCGAGGCCGAGTTTGCTTGGTGATGTTCATTATCAAAGTCATTCATTACATTTCTGTTCATTCTATTCTATTCTCCTAGATCTATACCCCTAGATTTTTTTTCTTTTCATTTCTTGTCATTTTTTCTTCATACACTCGTTCCCCTGGCAGCCCAATCGGAAAATAAAATATCAGTCGAAATGGATTCTATGGGCCAAATCGTCAGTTCAGGACTCACCATCACCCTCTCGCCAGCACAAGCCGTCATCGGCGCGGGCCTGTTGAGCGTTGTTCTACTGAGCAACGCCAAAAGCCTCCTCTTCGTGTGGCACGTAAAGTCTCCCAGTGCAATGCGCGTCGCTGCCTACTAACATGCACACAGGGACGACTCTTCCGACAGCTTGCACGGCATTTCGTTTTCCGACGCCCTCAGCTCACAGTAAAGCATGCCGAGCATGGCGGCGAGGCCCTCTTTGCTCCGGTTGTCACCTCATCCTACACGCCTCTTCTTGACATCGACTACAACCTGCACAAATCCAACAGCACTTTCTTCAACGACCTCGACGACAACCGCACCGAACTCATGCTTGCGCTCTTCAAAGACGTGGTCAAGCCCCAGAAGCGCGGCAAAGACACGCTGAAGCCCAAAATGTTCAATCTCGGCGGGACTTCGTGCATCTTCAAGAAAGCCATTGCCCCGTTTGCCCGCTACGAAATCTCCTCTCGCGTCCTCTGCTGGGATCAGAAGTGGGTCTACGTCGTCAGCCACTTTACCAAGCCCGGCTCGAACAAGCCCACGCGGTTCTTGGTTGGTTCTCAGGCTGCGAAGAAGCCGGCTTCTCCCACCGAGGTTGCGGACCAGCAAGACCGCATCTACGCGACAGCCATCACGAAATACGTCTTCAAAGCGGGGCGCATCACCTGCACGCCTGAATCCGTCTTGAGCGAGTGCGGTCTTCTTCCGGCGCGGCACACGGGCCTGGAAAACGGGGTTGAAAGTGGAAAGAAAGAAAGCGACAGTCATTGGTCATGGGAGCAGGTTCAGGAAGAGTGCAGCAGACATCTGGAACTGGCGCAAAACTTTGGGAGCCTCGACGCACTGCACGGCACATTTATTGGGAGATCTGGTCCGGCGATGTATACCTACTGAGTGGGTTTTTGGGATGGCGTTTTTAGACATGGATGGCACTGCTGAGCAGTTGGACTTGGGGAGCAAGTACTGCTGGGCAGGATAGACTTTAGACTTTGTGTAATGCGTTCATGAACATTCTTTATATATATATATAACTATACATTTTTTCTCTTATATGCCATTTCATCTCAAATACCCTCTCATTTCATATACCCTTTCGTCTCATATACTCTTTCATCATATGCCCTTTCGTCTCATATACCCTTTCATCTCATATACAATTTCGTCTCTTTCGTCTCAACAAACGCATACAATCCTCCACATGCATGAGGAGCCAGTCAGGAGATCACAGTCCATCACGTGAAGAGCCGCCAGCCCGCCCGAGAGCCACCGGCGCAGATTTCTCCGAACGAATTCCCACGATTCCACTTCGCCCCGTCCCAAAACAGCAAAATAAGCACTTTAAATCGCCCCCGCCCCTCCCCTTTGATTTGGCACTGGCCTACCCCTGCATACACGCGCTTAAGCTGCATACTTGTACCGGCACATGCGGGGGCTGCAGCGACGCAGGCCGCGACTACCTAGAGCAGCAAGAGGGCATCGGGATTCTCGTATATACCAGCGCATACACATCGCGAACTGGGCCATGGGCGATGCCAGCCACCAACTGATGAGTAACGGCAGCGCCAGCGTCCGGAGCGAGAGCAGAATGCGTGTAGGATTTCGCGATTCAGCTCGCACGCGAAACGGGCCTGGACTGGCGGCTCCGGGGCTTTACATAGGTCTGTCTATGCCCTGGATGCGAGGTACGATGGACGGGGGGAGGGCGAGGTGAGGTGAGTGCGGTGAGTGCGGTGAATGGGCGGTGCGGGGTTGCACAGAGGGCAGGTCCACAGATGGCCGATACACGACGCGATCACGACAAATCCTCCTGCTCGTCCTGCCACGCCGTCAGCTTACGCATGTCGTCGACGGTGGTGATTTGCATCGCAAAGCATTTATCTCTGACCACGTAGGGAAGGCGGGTGCTGGCTAAGGGCGGCCCGATCGGGCGTAGCGGGAGCGGAGAGGCTGGGCAGCGGAAAATACTCGTGTTTCACCCCCCAGGCATGATTCCCGATGTCCGGCGCTCTCCTGTTCCTGTTCCTCTTCCTGTTCCTGTTCCTATTCCTGCTGCCATCTAGTCGGTGGCTGTGGCTGTGTGCCATGGCTAGCGCAAAGAGCTTGTTTTTTCTCCGTCGCCTTCACGTCCGGTGTCGTGCGACAGCTCCTCTCCCATGGTGCTTCGCCAGCCCTACGAGCCGCCCTGTTTCACCGTCTGGGCAACGGCTTCCGTACAAGGTGCACACGAGAGAGGCGGCGGGACGTCTCCGAGATCTCGGTTTACAGCGACTTTGCGCATCCTAGTCCCAGGGCTGGCGGTTCCGATGAGCCTCCCGCTCTTTAGGGGGACCGCCCTGCCATTCGCTCGCGCTGCTCATCGCATGGTGCCATCGACTCGCTGCCAGCGGAACTCTCGCCAAGCTGGTGGAGGCCGACTGCAGTCGTTTTGAAGGCACGGCTGGACTCGCCATGGGCCCAGGATTCGACCGTAGCGGGTGTTGGACGCTGCGCCGCACCAGAGGCGCCAGCGTGTCGGGTTCCTAGAATAGCGGACTTGGGCGTGCATCTCACTGCACGCTATACGACGTCCGATCCCATGTGGTGAGTAAGGGTCGGGGAATATTTTGGTCGTGGTGCTGTCGTTCGCGCCCGGCGGCCTTATATTGGCGCCCTGGAACTGAACTGTCATAGTTCAAGGGATTCCGCAGATCTAATTTCTCTCGCTGTCAAACACCAAAGATGGGCCTCCTACACTCTCTCCAAGAGCACTCCTACACGCAGGCCGTGTTGGCCTCGCCGGGAAAATCGCTTCTATCCGCTCTAGCCATTGTCTGCCTCGTCACCCGCATCATCACTGGAACGCGAAGCTACATTGCTCGGAATAACAATGACGGCCCGACCAAGACGGTGAATCGCATCTCGTACTGGATTCCATGGGTGGGATCGGCAATTTCTTTTGCACGAAACATCGAAGGCACCATCTCCAGTGATCGGTAAGTCCTAGCACCCATCCAAATCGGTGCAGTAGTCACTAAACATTGCGCAGTGATCACACTGGAGACGGCATCTTCTCGTACCGCATCGGCAACTCGTTCTACTATGTCGTCAATATGCCTTCCATCGTGCAGCAGATTTTTGCCCAAAGAGGAAACACGCTGAACAAGCAGAACACGCTCGAGTGGTTCATGAGAACCACCTTCGACGACAAGGGCGCCAGCAAGAACGAGCCCGAAGCCTTCCACGGCCACCACCACGGCCTGAGTCTCATGCTCAAGGAGGACTTCATCCACGAGGCGACTGGCCGCACGGTGAAATCCCTCGAAGTCGAGGCCGCCCGACTCGTCACCTCTGCCCCATGGTCCTCGCCCGATGCCCCCGGCAAGGAGATGGAACTCTGGGAGGAGGCGGGAAACGTAAAGTTCAACACCGACGGCTCGTTCGAGGCCGATTTCTTCCGCCTCGTCGTCAACTTCATGGGCCAGATCGTCATCGACAACATGTGGGGCAAGGCCCTGATCAAGAACCACCCGAACCTGCAACAGGACATGTGGGACTTTGACGCCGGCCTCCACCACCTCGTCACCAAGCTCCTCACCAACGTGACGGCCGCGGGCCGGCGCGCCGTCTCCGCCCGCGACCGCCTCAACGTCGCCATGCAGGAGTGGCACGAAGCCGTCGCCGCCAAGCAAGCCGGGCTCGCCGCCTCGGAAAAATGGGGCGACCTCTCCGACACATCGGCCATCATGGAGCAGCGTGTGAAGATCTGGACCGAGCACCGCGCCTCGCCCGTGCTCCAGCGCACCAACGACGTGGCCATCATCTGGGGCGTCAACGTAAATTCGAACAAGAACGTCTTCTGGATGCTGCTGCAGATCTACTCGCGGCGCACGCTCCTCTCCGACATCCGGGACGAGATCGCGCCGTACGTGCGCGTGTCGCGGGACGGCGCGCGGACCGCGTCCGGGCTGCCCAAACTCGACATCGACGTCGAGGGCCTGACGCACAACTGCCCCGTCATCAAGGCCGCCTTCTACGAGACCATGCGCATGCACATGTCGGGCCTCGGCATCCGCGAGGTCATCCGCCCCGTGACGCTGCGCGAGTCTGCCTCCGACGCCGAGAAGTTCGGCAAGAAGCGCCCGCAGGCCTACACCATCCCCGCGGGCGCCACGCTCGTCATGTCCAACGGCACCATGCAGATGGACCAGCGCATCTTCGCCGAGCCCGACAAGTTCATCCCCGAGCGCTTCATCGAGGAGGGCCCCGACGGCAAGCCAAAAGTCTCCATGAGGAACCTCAATGTCTTCGGCGGCGGCTTGTACAAGTGTAAAGGCCGCTACTTCGCCGAGAAGGAGGTCCTGATCTTTGCCGCGAGCTTGCTCGTCATGTGGGATGTGGCGCCCGTCGTCGGCGAGGACATCGTGATGCCGCAGATGGGCATCGGCGGCGCGTCGAGGTCGCCCAAGGAGGACATCCGCGTGCGCTTGACGCGGAGGTATAACTAATTTCTCTCTCTCCCTCTCTCTCTCTCTCTCTCTCTCTCTCTCTTTGGCGCCCGCGATGTGGGCTGGATGGGGGATTTCGTGTTTCTTGGAACTTTTACGGCGTGTGCTTTTGTTGGGCGCGGTTTGCCGGAGTTTATACATGATGGGCGTCGGTCGCCATGAGTTTGCACGGTTTCATTTGGCTTGGCTGCCGCTTTCTACTATCTTATCTCATGTATATATATATACCAACCTCTTTTCGGATCTTACCACAGCGATTGGTGCTCGGTCTCTGCCACTCCAGCGTGATGTAGAACCTTCGTACACTCCGCCCGCGGTGATATTCCCCGACAGGCACAAACCAACTAAAATACAAGACAACGCCCCTTCAGACCCCCGTCTCTCGGTTCTTCTCCCGCCACCTATCCAGCGCGTCAGAAGGCGGCCGTAGATGCGGGTGCTGAGGCCCAAGGGCCCGTCTCCCGAGCTCAAGGCACCTCTCCATGAGCGCAATAGCCTCGTCATCGCGGCCCAGCGACTCCAAGACAAGGGCGAGATCGTGCATACTGCGCAGCGTCTCTGGATGCTGCTCCCCGAACACGGCCCGTCTCGTCTCCAGGGCGAGCGTTTTCACCTCTTCGGCATCTAGACACCGCCCCTGCTTCGAGTATGTCGATGCTAGGTTGCTCATGCTTATCAGGGTGTGTGTATGCTGCTCCCCGAGGACCTTCTTCCTTGTCTTTACTAGGCCCTCTTGTAGCTCTCCGGCATCGAGCCACAGCCCCTGCGAGGAGTATGTCGATGCTAGGTTGCTTAGGCTTGTTAGGGTGTCTGGATGCTCGTCCCCGAGGACCCTCTTTCTTGTCTCTACCAAGTCCTCTTGGATCTCCACCGCGTGATTCCACCGCCCCTGCTTCGAGTACGTCGAAGCGAGGTTTCCCATGCTGGTCAAGGTGTCTGGATGCTCGTCCCCCAGGACCCGCCTTCTGGTCTGTACCAAGTCCTCTTGGATCTTCTCTGCCTCATTCCACCGCCCTTGCTCGGAGTACGTCGACGCGAGGTTATTTACAGTGGCGAGCGTGTCCGGATGGTCTTCTCCGAGCGCCACTTTCCTTGCGCCTAGGACCCGCAGGTTCAGCTCTTCCGCCTCCGCTAGCCGCCCCTGACTCTGATATATCCAGGCGAGATTGGCTTCGATGGTGAGGGTATCGCGGTGCTTCTCGCCCAGAAATCTCCTGCTCGTTTCTACCGCTTCTAGCGACATTGCTTCTGCCTCCTCCCATCGCCCTTGGGCGGACGTTATGGATACTAGATCCGCAAACGTTATCAGCGTGCCTGGATGCTCCGGCCCAAATACCCTCTTTCGGATCGCTAGCACGCGTCTTTCTAGCTCTTCGGCCTCCTGCCACCTCCCTTGCTCTCGGTATATCAGCGCTAGGTTGGACATGGTGCTTAATGTGCTTGGATGTGCTTCCCCGAGCACCCTCTTCCTGGTCTCTATTACGTGTAGATTTAAGTCTTCCGTCCTGTTCCATTCCCCTTGTTTATAGCTCACCAGTGCTAGGCTGGCCATGCTGGTTGCTGTGTCGAGATTCTCCGCCCCTAGCACCCGTTTGCTTGTTTCTACTACTTGCGTGAGTAGTTCCTGCGCCTCTTGCGATTGGCCTTCATCGTCCAAGAGCTCGGCGAGTTCGCATCTCAGGTTGAGGCCTATCCAGTGATCCTCTCCAAAAGCATGTTCTATATCTTGGATCTCTCTCCTATACACCTTACTCGCTTCATGTGCTAGTCCGGCTTCATCATAGTAGCGAGCAAGGTTGATGTACTGTAAGAAGCCCTGCAGGTGTATTTGAGCAGGCAAACTTCCTATTTCGGAAATGGGGGGGCGACTGTTTCTAATTGCTTGCACCTGATGTTCTACTACATCATTTTGAACATTGTCGATAAATGCCCTCCACTCCTCCTCTTTGCACAAAGGTCTCCCAAATCCAATCTTGTAACACAAAGCGAGTTGTATAGCAGCCTCTGCCGTTGATATATGTTTGCAACCTGGAGTTAGCGAGGAAAACACAATTGTTTCGAGTGCGGTGACGATGCAAGACCGTAGCCGGAATTCTGCCTTGTAGAGGCTTGGAATCGACCGCATGATCTAGATTGTGTTAAACAAAATACGCAACTCGATCTTGGCAGTACAACCTGGAAGACCTCATCCTCGCGACTCGTTTCTAAATGAAAGAGCTTGGTGTCTGGTAACACTCTAGTGATATCATTAGGCGAAGTCGGTAAGATTCAGCCAATGTACGCTTACCGAGCGAGAGCCAGGAGACCCAAGAGATGCTGCCAGTCTATAACGCGCGCATCAGGATCAACACGAAGGCTTGATTGAAAGAAACAGGTCATTCTCTCTTTTATCTCAGCTGTAAGGCGCCCGTCCTCAGCTACTAACTTAGTAGCCCAGTCTAACGGCCTATTGCTCTTCCAAGAGAGCAGTAAATCTTCTCTGCCAGACCAATCCTGGGCTTTGAAGGAGAAGACTTCGGTCACGTTTGCTGCTGTTGAGGAATATGGCATAGTCTCGAAAGATTCTACACCGAAGAGCAGCCACAGACAGAGCATCCCAAATGAGTATACATCCATCGCCTTGGCATCCTGTGGACGGAAATATCGATGATGATGTTCTGGTGCATTCCACGGCACTGACTGAGGTATTTGGACCAGGTCTTTCTCGCCGTGGAAATACGTGGAGAGGCCGAAGTCTGCGACCTTGGCATTGTAGATGCCGGGTCTCTCTTCAAACATGAGCACGTTTTGCGGCTTTACATCGCCATGGATGATGTCTAGGCGCAGGATAAGCTTATTAATTATGAAGAAGCAAACGGCTGGCCTACCGTTTCGGTGCATATCCCGAATTGCAATACCCACATCTACGCAGATGTTGAGCCTATCCTCGAAGGACATGCCCTTTCCTTTGCTAGATTGTGCAAAGTGGTAAAGATGACCAAGGTCGCTTTTCTCAAACACCAGGACCGGCCACACCGGAATGCCCTTGTAAATGTCCTGGCCGTCTTTAGAAGCATGCTGGGTATCGCTCGGAATGTCCCAGCAGATTCCGATGAGCTGCACGATATGCGGATGATGTTGAACAACCGGGTGACCGAGTATCACCATTTCTTGAACAATCTCTCGCAACGGGTCGCTCTGGTTATTATGGTCGAAGCGCTTGAATGCAAAACTTGTCTGGACGCTGACGAGCGCCTGGTGAATTCTCGCCCGGCTTTGCCCTGCGAGGCCGAGTATGGCCTGCCACGTGATTGGCAGCAAGTCGATCTTCAGCCGCTGGGCAAGGCCGAGCACGGCAATGAGGCCGTAATCCGAATAGTCCTCTCCTGGGTAGGCAGATGTCGCGCTTGCGCCGAGGCGTGTAATGTGCGGGTCTGACTCAGGGGAGTCGGAGCATGGGAGGTTTTGTAATTCCTTCATTGCGATGGCTGAAGACAAAGTGGATAGACGCGTAGCAGATTGAGGTAGAAAGACGTCGAGCAGGCCGTTCCACGACCTTGTGGTTGGGTTGGGGGTAACCGGAAATGCGTCTGAACCCCACCATTTTCCATTTTTCGTTAAAGGCGGCCAATAGATTACATGCATAGACGCCAAGTGTAAGCATGAAGAGGCCACTGGCAATGATTGGCCTAGCTTGAGGTGTTGACCGGCCAGGCATAATCACTCCCTTGAGCAGAGTACCACTTTGTTAGCGTGGTACTAATTCTTCTGGCTTTGTTGCTCTTGTCCTGAAGGGTCTTCAGCGCGCAATTGGCGACACGCTCACTATTCGGCCCCCGCATATTGTGCTGCTTATCCGTCCTGTTTTTAATCTAGATGAATGGTTATAGAGTGTCAATTGTAAACATTGCAGATCTAGGTTCTTCGCTGTTGTCTTGTTAATTGCGCAAAGAGTTTAGCTGTTGCGGAACTCTAAAACTTTAGACAGCTATTTACAAGAAGAAAGTTAGTCTCCTTCTGTGTATACATATAGCGTTGGGAATTTACTATGTTAACAGTACTATCAAAAGTTTGCAGGATTACAGTTATATCTTGTTGATAGGGTTTGATGTCATAAGCGTATGATGTGAACGATGCGTAACTAGCCGATCTGCAACCTCCAAACATGGATCTAGCACCAAGGAAACCGTGAAAACTTTATCTTTCAACTTCTGCAGTGCTTGTATATCTGAAAATGTTAATGCGTAATCTAGAGTAGATCTATTCTCAATGTTTGAGAAGCACTGCGCCCGGCCTTTCCGTATATGGATGGCGAAAGTGATCGGATTCTTTGACTGGTATTAGTATTTATAACAGAGATTGTGAGAACCGGAACTGGGACTTCTGATGTTGAAGATATGCCAAATTATTATTTCGAGTGTACTCGAAAAATCGAACATCTTCTTCGAGTGCACCTTCCTCACTTTCTCGTTGCGATCTGAATACGCGATGCGCCAAATGTCTCAATGCTCTGAAACTCTTCACTGGAATACTTCATTAAGCATTCAAGTCAAAAACCATTGTAACATCATGATAACTACCGGCTATATATCTAGCGATGAGAATGACTAAAGAACAGTAATAACGTACTACATTCTTCACCTCTTCCAGATTTAATCTATTATAACAATAGAAGTTAACGAAAGTTATATATGGAGATACAACACCAAGACAGGTAAACAAGACAGTTGAAGAGACGAAATAGAGACTGCGGATTGTCTACTATGGCTTTAGTCGATCAGCTTTTGGCCAGTGCTTCAACGCCCAGTCCCTCGTAAAGAAACTCCTCATTTCCTCGGGCGAAGGACGCGGGCAGACGACTTCTACGTCCTTGAAAGCAGGATTTATATACATAACCTCGGTTGGCCAGGATTGAAGGTGTTGCTGATGCAGAAGAGGAAGCTTTTGGCCTTGCCCTAACTTCTCAAGGCATTGGTCAATGATTTCCTTTCCATCCGGCCACCGAGGGTGTGGCTCCCAAGATATTTTGACATCCAGATTGCCGAGGAGTCCCACAAGAGTTAGTATACGTTCAACAGCCAGAGGCTTCAGTTCATCCATGTCATTTTCTTCAGAACTAAAAGATTTCTGCAAAGATATCTGAAATCGAACACTAAGAAGTCCAGGGAAACTTTTGATGTAAGCCATTATATTATCTCGGTAATAGTCCCAGTCGGGCATGGGCGAAGTGACTAACACTTCCCACCGAATATGGACGTGTCTGACACTGTCGAATGCGCGTGGATTGTAGGTGTCTAGCCAATCCAGAATAACCGACTCGTCATTTTCAAGTAAGCCGGCGGTATGTAGAGCGAAATCGGACCATAAGATTTTGTAGACCTCTTCGTAGAATTGCTTGTTTACACGCATGAGTCGTGTCATTGTTTCCTTGCCCCAGAATGATGGACAACCCCAGACACGCTGTTCCAAGGTGGCAAGTTCTTCTCTACTGAAGACGGGATGCAGGTGTCTATCGAATGGGAGGGATTTGCGACCGAGTGGATATGGCTGACGTGCTTCAATTCCGCACATTAGCGCTTCGAATAGGATCTGCCGGAGCGTCTCCAGCGGGAGGTCTAGCAGATGGAGTCGCGCTTTGGGGGTCTGTGATGAAGAAGATGTTGCAGTGACTTCGGCCATGATGGATTGATGTAGATGGCGATGAAGGATGTAGAAAGGCGAGATGTCATGTGGGGTGAGGCACGAAGATATAGAGTGAGGTGGTAGACTGGCCGTTTCCAATAACCACTGAGAGGGCGAGGGAGCCTATATACCGGAAGGCGAAATGCGGCACAGTCGAGGTACACCCCTCAATTCGCAAGCCATCCTCACTTATAGAACCTTGGCGTAGCTGCATGGAGCATGACACGTAAGAGGCGTAGCGCCAAGTTTTACAAGGAGCATCCTTGGTACCGACCAATAAGACGTTGGAGATATTACAGGAGGGAGGTGTTTAAATATTCTTAAATATAGATTCATAGTTAACTATTGGAGGCTTCGAGCGAATAGAGGGCAAATCGGAGGAGTGGAACTGAGTTGATTTTATTGAGGAGGGACTAACTACAGTATATATAGGCAATAAAGAAATGAGTAAGCAATGACAAGGATTCACAGAACCTGAGAAATAACTAGCAAAGCAAGCTCTTTTGGGAATAGCAGCCATATGCTAAGTACGTGAGCTGAGCCTCAACATTAACAAAGTCTAAAGAAGATATGTATTGTAAAGAGCTTGACTAGTGAATTACAAATTGCTTTTAGATTTGATAACGAATACAGATTTTTAGAATCGGAAGCAATACATCAACCCTGGAACAGAAGACATATTAAAGATTACTTGCAATTTATAACTTGGATACAAAAAGCTCCAACGCTAGAAGAAGAAGAGAACATGATTGAGAAATAGTATCCTTGAACATTTCTGCTGTATACTCTCTTTCAATTAAGTTACACTGCTTGCTATAACTATATCCAAAGGTTTTAATCCAATAACTCTAAAATTTGCAGAAAGTTAGAGGAGAGCTAGTGGCCCATATACGAAAAGAGTAACGAGAGTGAAGAGAGGGGATACATAGGAGTGATCGCTTTGTGCAGCTTATAGAGTAGAGGTTTGGGGGATCGTGTAAGCTGAAGGATCAGGGTAATAAAAGGTGAAAATTGCATACTCTAGTCATATTCTATAAGTAGATTGGTGCGAAGAATGTAACTCTGCGTTCAGCGCTTATTTTCCCAGTCGTTCGATGTTATGACCTTATTACTCGCATGATATGAATTTTGATTGGCGAACAGTTATGATGGTATAATAGCCCTGTGACTATAGGAATCTTTCATTGTCTGCCCAATGACCTAGTTTTTCCCAATACCTTCACGTTTGTATTGAATCAAATACAATATACAATTGCTCTATTCATAGAGAACAGCTATTCAACAGATAATTATCTTAATTCTCACTGTACTACTCGCAGACTCACAGAATGTTTTCGGTAAGATGAACATGTAAATATGTTTTGTACGAGAGAGAAAAGAAGCAAGAATAGATACGGATTCCTAAGTCTATAATTCATGTGAAAGAGCCACTATCCGAATGTCAGTGGCTTGTTGAAGTTAGAGCCCAAGTATTATATAATCCACCGGAATACCAAATTCTATCCTGGCAGCCTTGCACTTGAAGCAGTTCTGCTTGTCTGGCGCGTTTGTAACCCCACATTTGTTGCTGCAAGCCCAATGCAACACTTGCTCCCAGTCCTTGAGTGTCTGGGGTATATTCAGGATATGCCAACCGTTTGCCGAAGCCATGAGGGGGTAAAAGCGAGTGGTACATAAGATGCAGACCGGATTTGACACGTGATTGCGTTGAACCGACCCCCACTTCAGACAAGCTTGGCATAACCACGACTCCCATCCTTTCCCAATACTGTTCAACGGGTCCCATTCCGTTCTGCACTCCATGTAACGACGACAGCGCTGCTCCGGAGCAAGGTTGAGGTCGTCGATGCCTTTTCTGCTGCAGGCTTTGCATCTCCAAGCACGGTGTGCGGTTTTCCACCCTTTTCCGTACACATTACCAAACGTCCAATCATTGTCTCTGGACACTTGGCATTTGTCGCAGAGTTTTACCTCGATCGAGTGAAACTGATTGGTTGGGTGTGTTTTGTGAAGGGCACAGGTTTCGCATCGCCATTCCCATTGCCCTCCCTACATGTTTTAGTTCTCATGGAGAACTTACGTGCTGGGGATGTGTATACATACCTGCAAAGGCTCAGAGAACCCCTGATTCTTCCAAGTCGGAGTATCCAGCACCAAACCTTCAGCCATGACATGATCGTGGTAGATATGTCACGTTTCCTGCCTCCTATTAGCTCCGACGAACATTAAAACGGGCTGAAAAGGCCGTGAAGCTCATGTTGTAAGGATGTTTCACCTTGCTGTTAGTTATCTCCCTAAGCGTATCGCTTAAATAGAGTGGATCAGCACACTTGAAAGTATGTGTTGGGGTTGACACGAGGTTGGGGAGCTGTATTGTTTAGATGACGGGGTTGCCAGATTTCTTGGCAGTGTTTCGCGAGGTGCATAGCCGACTTGAAAACGAATCGTACGATAAAGCTGCACTAGCCCAGTTTGATTTGTTGTAAACGACCTCCCGCTCCTAGTATTTTGCTCACGCGTAGATCCCTCTTATTGAAATCTTTTCGAAATAGTAGCATTAGAATATATTGGAGTATTTCTATAGCTATATTTACTAATTACTTACAAGCATGGATAGGAAGAAGTTCTTAGAAATCTAATGTACAAGTCAGGAGTTGCGTATACTTACTCCCGGAGAAGCTTAGCGTTTCTAGAGTTTGTCAATTCCGATCTTTAATGATCTGACTGGTTCTCTGTGCTATTTAGTTTGTTATAATCGTGGTTCTTTAGCGGACGAAGGGTTAACAGTGCAGAAAATTGCAGCTATGATTGAAAGAAATTTGGATTTCCTATGTGTTCCCCTTCTTCTATTATAAAACAGCTGATAGCTTCTAGTAGCACAGAAGGGGAAGGAGCTGTTATCAGAGCCTGGTTCCCATTGTGCCTTTGGCTGCTTTCTCTCCAAAAGTTTTGATAATTTAATATTTGAAGTCGCAGTTCTTTTTAGACCCCCTTGCTTAGCTACAGATGCTACGAAAGATAGAAGACTCAAAGTTCTCCAGTGAGAAATTGGGCTTTGCCGTACCCAAATGACCAGTCTTCCTTGGAGTTGGCAACCAAGCTCACAACAAGATCGCTTCCCTTTAAACCACACTTGCCGTTGAGCTCTCTGGCTAAGGCTTCAAAAAGTTGCTGCTTCACTTTCGTTTCTCTTCCTTGTTGATAGATCTGCAGTAACACTATCTTGTCGGTACGCGGGATGTTTAGGCCAGTATCTTCGATAATGAGTTCATTAGGCTGATGCTGGGTGATGACCTGTCCGGAATCAGCTATGTTTTCCGTAAAATATGTAATGTGTACCTGATATCTGTCACCCAGAGGCGCATTGAAGTTTTCCAGAATACAGTGATGAATAACGTCGGCTAGATTTCGCAGTTCCGAAGGGGAACGTTGGTCCCTTATTACGTGAATGCTCACAAGAGGCATCGTTGCCGTTAGATCGAATCGTAAAATGTAGGTCTCTGTAGGAGGTGCCTAAGTTGTATGCTTTAAATTGAGATATGTTAATGCTGCGATGTGTGTTTCTCTGTGCGGGTTGCTTGCATTAAAATACACCCTGGGCTATTCCCGTCGCGAGTATATTTTGCTGATCTAGAATCACTACGCGGACTCAGCAATTGCATCATGTTTGAAAAATATGTGGACTGCATCGTACTGTTTCCGAATAACTTCTAGGTGATATGTGGTTAGGTTAGCAATTAGACTTCGTGGTTTAGCATGGCGAAAAACTCGGCCCGACGCGGGTGGAGCGGATCCGGGCTATACGATTGCTAAGCTAGAGTTTGGCTTCTCCGCGGCTATCTATTCGATTTCATCTGCACCTTTCTTCTCCGGTAAAGAGGTTTCCAGAACTTCTAATTCCTAAACCATAGCCGGGACTAGACTTGGCAATTTATCCACCACCAGCGCTCTGTTCACCATCCATAGGGATTACCTACTACTCGCATCATTTGCCAAAGGTTAGACTCAACCCAACTCTTTAATTCGACCAGGTTCGATCAGTAAATATTTCGTTTATACTAAGATTCGACCTCGCAAAAGGTACGGCCATGCTTTAGATCACCTGTTTCTGATCATGCTCCCCGCGCTTCTTGCTTTTGTGGCAAGGACTGATGCATAAAGCTTCATAGAATGAGCGCAATAAGGATAGCACCGAACTGAATCCGACAAGACTGGCAATGCGCAACTTCCCATGGGTAACTGCGCCATTCATTGTTGGCGCACCCATGCGCGTCATGTCTGGGCCAGAACTCGCCTTCGCTGTTTCCCAAGCCGGGGGGTTGGGATTCATCGGCCCTGGTGCAAAGCCTGATGATAGCATTACCGATCTCGCTGCAGCGAAAAAATTGCTGGACTCTTCGCCAACCGCGTTCCCAGGCTCGGCCACAAGTGAGCCCATCTTGCCTGTCGGAATAGGATTTCAACTCTGGAATGGTGACATCAATACTGCGGCCCGAGCTGTGCGAGAGTATCGGCCATGTGCAGCATGGCTGTTCGCCCCACGAAATGGACAGACTGAACTAGACGAGTGGGCATTGTGCCTCCGGAAGGCCTCGCCAGGCATTCATATCTGGGTGCAAGTCGGGACACTCCGGGAATCCCTCGAAGCTGCTAGGAGCCCTTCTCCTCCGGATGCACTAGTCATCCAAGGTGCCGAGGCAGGCGGTCACGGCATGGCCCATGGAGGTCTGGGGCTCATGGCGCTCTTTCCTGAAATCTCAGATGCCGTTCGTGGTTTCAATATACCTCTTTACGCTGCTGGAGGTATAGCGAATGGCAGAGGAGTCGCCGCCGCCCTTTCGCTGGGTGCCACAGGGGTTGCATTAGGAACGCGATTTCTAGCGTCGACAGAGGCTCGCATAAAAAAAGGCTATCAGCAAGAGATAGTCCGTGCAGCAGATGGGGCCACGACTACTGTCCGTACAACTCTTTATAATGAACTTAGAGGCACGACGGGATGGCCGGAACAGTACAGCCCACGCGGCATTGTCAATCAAAGCTGGCACGATCATCGAGCAGGCGTAGCCTTCCAGGATCTCAAGCGACTCCATGATGAAGCCGCGCAAGCTGGAGACAGTGGATGGGGGCCCGAAGGAAGACTAGCTACATATGCAGGTGCAGCAGTGGGACTTATCCATGATGTGAAACCTGCCGGAGTTCTGGTTCAGCGCTTACAAAAGGAGTCGAAAGAAATCATTGAGGATCTCTCAACGTCGTTCTTAAATAAGACATCTAGAATGGCATGAATTTTACTTGGCGATAGCGTGTCACGCTACCTTTGCCTGTCGCTATAAACAAGCTTGCTTGCTCACACTTGTCCATGCGTATTCTGTCTATGTGGTAACCTCCTCCGATGCCATTATGTAATTCAATTTTGATGGAGTGACAAAGTAATTGCAGTTATTCAGGCTCCAGAATAGAAATTCGCAGAACAACCTCAACAAAATAATCTCGAGAAAAATAATCTGATCACCCAATGTAGTATTGTCAACCTTCAATGAACCGTCAATATAACCAAGAGATTTCACTTCGCCTTGACCTTGGTAGATTGAGTTTATTTTTCATATGTCCTGCCCCTCGTACTGTGTCGAATTGCAGGAATTGCGTGGACCTTAATGTGCGTGTCCTTGCATGGCAAATATCTTTCCTTCTGGCTCCGCGATTAAGGAAATGAGCCTATGTTTAAAATCGGCTTATTAAGAAGGGCGGCGGGTCGAGTCATTCTGCTGTAGGTCTCTTCTCGTGAACACGTTTGCTTTTACGCTTTGAAATGTGTAGGTGTCCGTAGATGAGACGAAAAAGGACAATGAACCTTCTACAGTTAAAATAGATTTCTCGGACTATTCCCAAACTTTAGCTCTTGCTGAGCAAGCAGGGGCACCGCGCGAAAGAAGTACCGATACTATCAGGCCGGCCTTGGCACGCTCAACCCCTCTTTTGCCCTTCTCACTCCTTCGTTTCGTCCAGCCGCGTGATCCTACATCGTTCCTATAAAGTTTACGCCCACCCAAATTATGCAACGTCTCTTTTCTATCATCTCCTATGCAACATAGATCTTGAACGTAGGTCAGCAACCCTCATATCAAGTGTCATCCAGTACATTATCAACTATACATCGTACGTACGCTCTTTTCTAGCTGCTTGTTAATAGTAAGTCTAAATTAAATAACGCAGGGCATAACCGACTCTCACATTAAAGCCGGACATCTACTCTATAACAGTAAATAGCTGCACCAAAATTCCGGCTCGATGTCTTGTATAGGCCGCACATACCCGCTCACTAAACCGAAGAATCATCGCCTCCCAATTCCAAGGTGGAGACTTAATCTAGCAAGTGGTGTCAGTCATGTCTACACAACATACATTGGATTACAACAACGTTCTGAAGATCAGGCGACCATACAAGCGAAAATTGAAGCTATGGATGTGATCGAAGACTGGCTGAAGACAGACGATGGCCCGTCAGCATCCGAGTCCTTCACTTTTGTCGATGGGAACGATGCGCAAAAAACAGCGGTTTGGGTCTGCTACTGGGTTGATGCTGCAAAGCACCAACGTAGCTATGAGACCCTCTGTTTACCCTCTCTCTACTCTAGATTGGCTGTTCCAGGTCGAGCCTCGATCGGCATGTGGCTCGAAAGATTTGCGACTGCTATTTCGAGACTGGAGACGAACTATTCCGGCCTTGATTATCTCCCAGGAATCGCTAGGTTACCAGAAACAAGCACCGAAGAACATACACTATCGGCTTATTGGGGAGCTGCGAGGGATCGTATCCCTGACTCCGCGCACGATCTCTTTCCTCTGGCCACGGACACCGAGTCCCCAAAATCAACTCCAAAGGGAATTGGACAGCACTTGGTTGGCACCAACTACGAAAATATTGTGCATATTCGCTCAGGCCAATTCTGGGAGAACTGTAGCTTGGGAGAGGCAGAATCATATGAGAGCAAGCTTGAGCCGACGCTTCGGACGGGCCTCAAATACTTGTGTGAGAATCCCGTTGAAGCCGGAGTTGTTGGGATTCGATATCTCAGAAACGAGGATTTCTCTGCACCCTCATGCGAGCGAAAGAGGAAAGAGACATGCGGTGCTGGTTTCTTTACAAGCCTAGAGAACATGGAAAAATGGGCAAAAAATCATCGATCCCATCTGGCAATTTATCGGGGCGCTCTCGCACACTACAAAGCGTTCGGGGATAACAGGAAGTTGCGCACATGGCACGAAGTGTCTGTACTAAAAGGAGGTGAAGCTCGCTTTGAGTATATTAATTGCCCGCCGGAAACAGGAGTAATCGGAAGGATTTCGCTCGACGTTCGGCAGACCTATTGAGCTAATTTGTAATCTGTTTTAAGAGAACAATCACAACGTTCCTTGTTTTCTTTGGCCTCTGGAAGAGCCCATTATGAGTTGTGTTTACTCCGAACTTTATGTCTTATGTTGGCCCTTTTCCAGTTGTGAGCTGGGATCGTTCCTCGATTTTTTGTATTACGGTCTCTAAATTAAACAAAATCCTGGTTTCAATCGCGTCACAGAAGTCTCCAAAAGCCAATAAACGGATGTTATTTCCTTAAGGCAACTTAGACTCACTCCATACGACCATTCACAAAACCCAACTCAATATCTCCTCATTCAGAACTGTTCAGTCGAATTGACTTCTATCTCAATTTGCGGCATGCAGCTAGCACAAAACAACGTTGTACATTTCATGGCCTTGGGTGCCGTTCTGTTTGTAACAGCATACAGGTGCAGAACAAATGCTGAGAATCTTCACACCTTCGCCCAAGGCTCATTGCTCGATTGTTGAGGCCGCTTTGTTGAGTGTAAAGCTCGAGCATCTGAGCTTGTGCACCCAGCCTTTGCATGTTAGACTTCCATTGCAATCTTTTAACAATATCGTAGAGATGTTGTACCATACAATAATCTTCCTAAAAGCTTATTGCCAAACTGAGTTTAAGGGTGATTTCTTGGCACAATGAGGCTTTTAGAAAGATGGCATTCACAATGGGCTAACTCCGAGCTAGGGTGGCATGGGCAATGGCGAGGTCCAAAAACCATGACTGATATATAGCAGTAATTGGAATATGATTGAGAGCAGCTCTATCAGGCATAGGGAGTAGCCTTGTTAGTGCGAAGTCGTTGACTGAGTTAGGTTGGTGATATAACTCTATTGTCGTCACATATAAGGAAAAGGTCGCGTGAACTAACGTTTTATTATGCGTCTAATCTATTAAAATAAGGTAATTAAATACTACCTAGACCATAGCTATCTGAGTGTCTGCCCTTTGACGTCAACGAGTGAAGAACATAGAGAGAAGGGTAACTGTGGTGGTGGTCGCTGGATCGTTGATGTTTGTCGAAAGTCCCAAACATTACTCAGTTCTTGAACTCATCTTATCGCATACATACGGCCATGCCTACATTTTATGGTGTTCGTCTGAAAGGAGAATTAGGTATTATGCTGCCTTCAAGGCTTTTAAATTATGCTTTCCCTGCCTCCTCCAACTGAAAAAAAGGTGCTTCCCGTAAACTTCCCCACTTATCTCCTGCCCTAAAAACATTGAAGTCCGAAAACATATTTGAACAACTGTAAACACATTTTCACGTTGACTGCCGTGGTAGACACCCAAATTTGTGAAAACACTTCACGGATGGTGCCTGATGGCAGAGGTTAGGAGGCATGTTTACGTCGGAGAAGCGTCATCAGCTAGACGATTATACACGACTTGTTTGTAGTTTACGTTGAGGATTCCGTATCCAGTGAATTAAAATTGATTTTTAAAGGAGTGGGTGACATGGCGGCTCTTGCTCAAAAGTTGCATCTAGCTCGCTTTATGGAAATGCCTTCCAGGTTAACACATTTCCAAATTGTCTTAGGTGAGGTCTCGCGGTTATATTGAGAACCGGTCGAATTATAGTCACCTGTTCCTTATTTACATACGTGAGAGTCATGGTTTCTCCAGGGTACACCGACTCCAAACGCATCCGCAACTCTCATCGCGGATATGACGCATCCCTCCAACAAGACCATTCCGCCCCAGCACCAACCTCCTACTAGCTACACATTCCCATCCCCATTCCGCCATTTAGATTTCCGCTTTTCATTCGTAAGCTTTGGATAATCGTGGGTCTCTTTGAATATGGCATTCACTAGTTGTCTACTCTCTGGTGTCTGCAACACGCGAGTGAATCGAGATGATCGGATTATCAGAGTCGGCTTAATTGGGCTGAAATGGCAGGTCGTAACAATCGCTCCAGACTGCTGAACTTGAATTGATTCCGTACGGTGCGTGTCTTCAATAGAAGTCCGGAGATAAATGAATTGAGCCGAGCTCTTGAGGTGGCCTTTTTTTGCATTGACCGTGGAGATCGTGGTTCGATCATTATATATTACGCTCTCTACTAGCGAGGTGGGTATCTGGGCCATAGCATCCTTCAAGGGTTCAAACAGGCGGCCAACAATATCTGGAGAGACTGCCAATATTACTCGATCGAAGATTGCTTCCCGTGATACCCCACTCTTAGTACCATCAGTGTATCTCCAAGATATTTTGACTCCATTGGATTGTGATTTCACAGCTGATCCAGTCGCTGATAACTCATAAGGAATACCCCTCACTGGCTTATCTTGAACCGCTTTGATGCCATTCGATACAGGGTAGTGCTGCGCCCCATGTGTTCTTCATTTATATTCTATCAAATTGGTAGCCAGAGAATCGAGAACTGTCCTGTGTAAACATGTTACAACACTACTTGGAGAAGAAAATATGTTATGAAATGTTCGGAGAGCCGTGACCTCTTTAGGTATTCGTCTACAGTATCGCAGACACCCGCAGAGGTCATTCTTGGCGGCAAAAAGAAGCAACAAAACGAGAACCAGGTATAGCATGCGGGAAGATAGAAGACATCTACTAGGAATGCAGCGGTTGATCTTGCGCTTGGCCGGGGCGGTGGCATCTGGTGATGATTCGAAGCGTGGATGAAGTATGAAGAGTCGATTCCACCGCTTGCGCCTGCACCCTTGGATAGTACCTTCGCGAACTCGAAAAAAAATGTCTGCAAATGATATCTTATCGCTATAAAATCATACATCGCCTTCAAGTTCTTATAATATTCTCCGGCAAATTCTCGCATAGGTATATCAATGCGATCGGTGGGCGTCTGAGGTCCATCGGGAATCGAGATAGAAGCGATATCGAGTGACACAGACTTCCCCTACAATTCGTCAGTCTGCTGAGGTTGCTCCATCTCATCAATTCGCACCGATTCGAATATCTTCTCAGAGTATTGTGTATGGGGATCTCGACTCAACAGGAAAGCGGTAAGGAGGCCTGCCATGCCGGAGCCCACAATGGCAACCTGGATAGGTTGTTTTGATTCAATTGATGGAGTACTAAGGAATGAAACGTATAAATAGGACGTTGTAGACAAATTACCAAAAGTAGCGAGTCTGTATCTATTTTGAAATGCTTAAATGGTTGGAACGGAACCCGAACTTGCTGAGGGGGCTTATGAGAATGGATGAAGATGGGGCCAAGAGAGGCACAGCATGCGGTATGGACAGTGGTGAAACCTCTCGCACGAGGGCTTCCAGACAGCACGAACTCTTGGTGCTACGCTTATGAGTACTTGTAGTCTGTTTAGACGACCAATCTTAGAGCATGAACACACACATTATGAGCAATGGGTTAAGACACCAACAGCCTTCCTGGTCAGATGCTATTGCTTTCTGTCACTAATTTCTCTTGGCACTACTCAGATGCAATTTCGGCGGTTTGGGTTGTGTAACACGTACGCCTCGACCTCTGCAAGATTGAAGTCATTCGTACCGGCGATGAAGAAAATGTGCTAGTGGGAGGCTGTGCGATGTACTTGCTGCGAAGTAGCGATATCTGATTGTAGGAAATTAGACGATAAGGTACAATGTAACATTACTGAGGTTAAACGACCCTGTTCGAAACTCAGTAGGCGTCGATATCATCTTTCATTCATGTTTCTGTATCATCATCGCCTCTCGAGTATCGATCCTGATACCCGTCAATATCGGAAGCACCACAGCCTTCGAATTAGAGACACAAAATTTAATCCAGCCTACAAACCACTAAATATGGGTTTCTTCTTGCCCTTTCTGACTGACTTCGCGACAGGAAATATGAGGTAGGAGTAGTTGTAGGGAAGTTTCTGCAAGTGGATTCTCTCGGCTGCTCAAACCATGACCCTCTGAGACGTCTGTGAGCTGCCATATTTGAACAACGGTTCCTATGTGGTATAGATCGTATGAGATCGTTGACATGTACGCTACCCAACCGATAGATAGCATCCACTCGGCGACAGAAGATAATGCAACCACTTTATTGCAAGTGGATGTCGGATCGTTGATGACGTTAGTGTTTGTGCAGTTATAGATCCCCATACACGTAACCATGGCAGGAACTTCACAGGTTAGTCCATGAGATAAAAGGTGGATATTGATTCAAAGCTCACCTACTGCGAATGCGGCTACACACGTCTTTAGCCATCTCGAGACCTCAAGCGGGCGAACCCTGTGAACGGACCCTATGCGTTTCCTGAAAGACCGTCGTATTACCGAATTGGAAACCCAATCAAAGAACTTGGTGTTTCCCATGGCGAATATCTGGATCGAGGTAGAGACAAGGTGCGCTATCGGAGCAGAGTCGATAGATTCAAAGCTTAGAGTCATAAGCGCACAGCTTGACATAATTGCAAAAAGAGCGGATGTTCTTCTTAGCCAAAGACCGGGTGGAATTCGATTGCCGAGATGACAGAGAAGCAGAAACGACGTGGATATCAATATCGCCATACTAATGCAAACGCCTCGGAAAGTTGGGAGCCGCTTTCCTCCAATGCAGGAAATATACGGCCATAGTGAGAAATTCTCACAAATCTTTGGGTGTCGGCCTTTATCATCCAGAGATAGACTGAGGTACCAACCAGTGAAGTAAAGAAGCATCGAGAGCCAAATAAATGTTGCGATGAGGTTGGGTAAGGCGAGGAGTAACTTGGTGTTGTGACGGAGAAATTGTTTTATGGATATATATACTGATTTCCAGATGGGTGGATTTTCCTGGATTGTTGGTAACGATTCTGTCAACGATTCTGATGTCGATTCTAGGGGTGTCATTTTGGCATTCCAGAATAAATGGATTATAGTTTAAGAGAAGTAGGAAAGAGGTTTGTGGCAGATTTAGTGGGAGAGCAGAATTCATGGTTGCAGGGGTTCCTTCTGTAAATAGAGCCCAAGAGCGCGTATTTCACTTCAGAAATTGACCGTGCCGCAACACTGTTGCCTCGCCGCAACAGTGTTGCCTTGCCGCAGCAATGATCGCCGCAATGATTTAACAATAGCCAATAATTTAGATCCTTTTCACAGCGATCTATATTAAGGTGTAACTTCAGGAAGAGGCGTAGAGCCCAAGAGGTTTCATGTTCAATTAAGGCTTGACTCATAACCTTTTACTAGATCTCCTTCAACCCAAATCTCTACAAATAATTCTATGCTGCGTATAACTCTCAAGCTTCAGCCTTATTCTCATCGTTCATAGCTCAATGGCACCTGCCCAATGTGCAGCCATTGGACCTTCCAAGACACATTGGTCTTTCTGTCCGAATGTATTCGCCAACTATTTATTTGCTGCACTCTTCGGCTGCATTATGTTGATCCGTACGGTTCAAGCAGTCCACCACAAAAGGCCTGACTGCTGGGTCATCATCGTCAGTGCCTCTTGCCAAATAGGAGCCTACGTGATTCGTGGGCTCAGTATCCAGCTTCCTATAAACCAATGGGTGTTCATAGCTTGGAATGTTCTTTTAATGGTATTTACTATATGCTTTGGGCTGATTACAATGGCTCTAAGAATAAATGCTAAAATTAACCTGTGGACCGCTCTACTTCAGACCAACGCCTTCGTCTATCTACTTATCGCACGATTCGCATCCCAATCGACCTCTTTGGGGTACTTTTCCAAGTGAAGGTTGTCTAATTGGCATATATCAACATGCTTTATCCTCCTAGATATACGTGCTTTCGCTATTCAAGCTTCTGGAAGTGTAATCACAACCCAACCACATGCTTCGATCCAAACAGCTCTGCAAGGAATCCGTGTTTATATGGCAGGCATTGGTATTCAGCAATGTTTTATCCCACTGTTCTCTTTTATATTGTACAAACTGTACCAGGCGCCAAAGAACCGTGACGGAAAAGGGGTGACCCAACACCGTATCTGGCTCTTATATGTTGTTCTCGCGCTTATCTCCATTCGCATTGTCTTTCGAATAATCGAGTACTCAAGAGGAGTTGATTCTGATATCTCGAGGCAGGAGTTTTACATGTATAGTTTGGAAAAAAAAAAACGACCACGCTGGGTGCAGCCTCTCCATAGTATATGCTAAGGCTGATGTGTTAATTCACAATATTACGCAGATTGTGAAAGGCTCTCCTTGGTAGCCACATAATGTTGGCGCGAATACAATGCCGCAGTTTCCCGCTTCTAGCCGTATAGCAACGCGACGATTGATGCGGTCAGTGCCAAGATATTCTGGACCAGAATTAGGCTTCCTGAGCCGCCCAGGGATCTCATAAGGATCTCGGATTGGGATTCATGGCTTAATTAGTTACTGAGCTTGCGCTAGAATATTTGTTTCGAAAGAGAGAAGTTTAGTGCGTTGGTGTGCAGTTAAGTAGCTGTAAGAAAATAGTCAGCTGAACATGCGCTCTAGGCAACAGCCTGGAAGGCCTGCCGCGACGACACATGAACAGAAAGTCGCACCATCACGAATATCTAGCAACATACTGCTTCGTTAAAGGTGATACTTACTACTATACCCACAATGTAGAGGCAATGCATTAACCTTTTTAATAACTCAGGTATACTTGTTGTCCCATCGAGAATTGCTCATCCCGGAAGCTGGCGAACATGGATCTCGACTCATCAGCGATCGCGGGAGACGAAAGGGATGCGAACCAATGCCCAGAAAGTGACGAAGATATCAATGCCCGAGATTCAGGTGGTCGGACGTTGTTGTCGCGGGCCGCAGAACTTAAGACTATCACGGTGGTGAAGCGGCTGCTTAGGAAGGACGGCATCAACCCAAATTCTAAGGACACTAATGGCCAGACGCCTTTGTCACGAGCCGTCAAGCGTGGGCGAGAGAAAATAGTAGAGCTATTGCTTCAGCAGGATGGTATTGATGCAGATTCTAAGGACAACCAAAGCCGGACTCCATTGTCGCAAGCTGGGGAATGCGGCCACAGGGGAATAATAAAGATGCTACTTAGGCATAGTAGCGTCAACCCAGATTCCAAGGACGAAGACAGCCGGACGCCGCTGTCATGGGCCGCAGAACACGGGCACAAGGAATTAGTGAAGCTCTTACTCAAGCAGAACAATGTCAATCCAAACTCCAAGGACAAAGATGGCCGAACACCATTGTCGCATGCAGCACAACATGGACACGCGGATGTAATATTATACTTACTAATCAAGGAAAACCACATCAATTTAGACCCCAAGGACAAAGATGGCCGAACGCCGTTGTCACATGCTTCAGAACATGGACACGAGGAGGTAGTTAAGGTACTCTTAGAGCATAACGACATCAACCTAAACGCCAAGGACAAAGATGGCCGAACACCGTTGTCGCAGGCTTCAAGAAATGGACACATAGAAGTAGTGAATATATTGCTCGAGCAGGACCGTATTGACCTGGACTCCAAAGACATTAACGGCCAGACGGCGTTGTCGCAAGCTGCAGAACGAGGACGTGGGGTAGTAGTGAGGCAGCTGCTCAGGCAAGGTGGCGTTGACCCCAACTCTATAGACAAAAGATACAGAACACCATTATGGTATGCTGCGGAGGGCGGGCATAAAGAGGTGGTTAAGCTACTAGTCACGGAGAAAAGCGTTGACCCTGATCTAAGTGACGACGACGGTCAAACGCCACTGTCCCGAGCTACTGAAAATGGACACATAGGGGTCGTAGGGTTGCTTTGTCAAAGAGACGGAATCACGTTACATATGCAGGTTCAAAAAGGGAATCTACACCTGGTAAAATTGCTGCTCAAAACGAGATACGATGTCAACATCAGGGGCACTCTTGGCCGAACGCCGTTGCATACGGCAGCTTTATTTGGAAGATTGGACATTGCAAGAGAGCTCATATGTTCGCAAGCAAACGTCAACTCGAAAGATGTTAATGGTACGACCCCACTTCGTTTAGCGTTGCAACGTAAGCATGAGGATCTTGCTCAATTGCTTCTCGAGTACTCTGCGGAAACAACAGGCATTATGTCAGAGGAATGGTTTAACGCATATGAAAAAGGTGCTTCCAATGCGATTTTTGAATTGTCACAAGCGTCAGGTGGAAGGAAAGATGTGCGATTTATTGAACAAATGCGGGCACGAATGCCAATTGAACCAGGGCCAGTAAGACAACTATTGTATGTTAATCATTTCCTCTATCTTGAAGTTGCAACTCACTGACACTACCAAAGGCTCTTTTCGGATTACTCTACCTGGTCGACTCGTTTAAATTTCAACTTAAGGGATGCCCTGCACTCTGATAGATCTCACTTTGTTCACCAAGTGCAGATCCATGATAAATGCGTCAGCCTCTTTGTCGCTGGGTATTTCCCAATCGGCCAGGATCCCGGATACCAAAAGCCATTTGCAGGGAATAATTGGGGAAAATGCGGAATCGCTTGGACTATGGTTTCCCCTACAAGACCGACGGATGGGTCTTGCTGGAAATCGATAGATCACTTCAGCACTCTGTCATACGGTTGGATCCCAGACAATGGTGCTGACTTCTTCACACTATTTGTTCAGACTTTGAAAGAAAAATGGCTCACGCTGTGCGAGTTAGCTGAGGAGCGTTTGTCTAAACGTGTGAGTGGATCCCAACCTCTAATATCCGTAAACTTTGTTAATTATGCCCACTGTTCCATACAGCGTCTTGACCAACTATGCGCAAAGGGAGATAGCCCTAATCTGATACATCATCTTGCGGAAGATGCCCAGGAGTGGGCTAAGCTTCGCAGCATCTTACGGGGTCAAGTTCGTGCAGCTAAAAGTTTTGCCGTGGAATACTGCAGCTGCTACGATCAAGACAATGGTTCGAGAGTTATGCAAGAGGCGATCGATTGCTTCAACACCGAAGTTAGTGATCAGATCAGCCAGCTAGAACAGACTGTGAAGGACCTTCTGCAATTTGTTCGTAAATCTCTTGGTTCCTTTGGTAGTGTTCCAATTGAAGCTGACTTTAGATAGGAGTTTGCCTGGGTTTCCATTAATGAGGCTCATAGATCAACGAGTATTGCAACAAGTATCAAACGGCTCAGCTGGATTACAGTAAGACATCGTCTAAATTTGTTCTCTACGTGACACAAGCTTATGCACACAGTTTATCTTCTTGCCCGCCATGTTTGCTTCGGTAATACTTCCCCAGATCTCGGTGTCTACACATTCAAGCTGACTAAATTGATAAAATTAATAGAGCCTATTTGGCATGAACGTGGACATACTAGAGACGAATCCGGATTGGCGTTGGTATCTCCTTTTGGGGAGCGGCTTTCTGGCCCTCACTGTCCTGGGATGGCTTCTTTTCAAATACGGCCAAGTTAGTGATGGTCCTTTACCGAATGCTTCGCTATACTGATTCTATTCACAGATTGAAAGGTTGGTTGAGCGACACGTTGGGAAGCGATTTCAACGATGGTCGGATTACGTACACCGATCGAAGGCGTCCCAGCAGACCTTACCAATATCAAAGTAGACTGAACAGTGATCATGGGGTCACTTCATGCGATTAGCCAATCCTGCTCTGAGGATTTTTATCCTCTTATGAAGTGATCCGACGCCGTGGTCGATGGAGAACAACATCTCCTCCGTGGAGCTACTGACGTTCAATGCTATGCTTCGGGAGTAGATGCAGGCCCATATTTAACAAAAGGTTGTACCAAAAGGGACTCCAAAGACCTAGAACCGAGTCCTGCATACTCTGATACGGCAGAAGGAGCTGATAGGTGGCAAATCGGGGTAGACGAACACAGTTCATTGTGAAAAAGCGGGACTACTACAATATATGTGAGCAGAATAGCAAGCAAGCAATAAAAAAGATTCAGAAAATCAGGCTGGTTGCTAGGGACATAGGAACCCTTCAAAATCTACAGTCATAGGCCGAGCACGTGATCTTAACCGCCACAATGCAACGAGTGCTGAATGGACCGGAGAGGGAGAGGGAGAGCAGAATAAGAGGTATATTTTTGAGGTAGTTTTTAAAAGACTGAGTAAGTGAAATTTGGGAATAGATCACAGAGAACGTACGCCCGATGTGGCCTCCCACGAATAGGCCCTTTTCACTCAATCAGCCCTTCAGAGCCTTGACTGATCGCGCAATGGCACACTCGACCAAGCCCCGCTTCGAACGTAGTCCGGCGATCCCGCTTCCACGCTGTCGATGGCCATATTTCCCAGCTTCCTCCACATATCGCCCTTGATAATGAATCCGTCCTTGTCCTCGTATTTCTTGCAAACTTGTTCGCCATTTGCGATGGCTCGCACAAGCTTGCAGGCATGTCCATCGTCGTGGTAAGTCTTTACGCGCTTAAAGATATCCTCCCACGACGAGTCTTTCTTTGACTTGTAATTGGTTATCTCGTCGAGCAGGAGTTTGGGAGGGCGTGGCGATGTATACATGGCTAAGTCGATGCGAATCTTCCATTCAAGGAGGCGAATCTTGTTGGGAGTTGAGAGCCATGGCTGCCGTAAGAACGAACAGAAGAATATGCTGAGATTGACGGCGTGTATGTTCCAGAAATCGAATTTGACCTGATGAGGTGGATTCTGTGCGGCGCCGGTGAAGTATACTACCAGAGTTTAGCCAAGTACTAGTCGCAGGCATCGGCTTGAAAGCTCACCAGCTGCATTAATCATCTCGGCCGTTTTTTCCTCTAGGTTCGCCTCTGTGACATGTACCTGGCTGGCGTACTTGGCTTTGCCTCCCGAAGACCGCTTTGTGTCTGCGTAAATCTCATTCAAGAGCTGGACAATGGTTGTGTCGGATCGCCCATCTGGACTGTGGGCCTTGGCCGCTTTCTCGCTTTCGACTAAGTGTGCCGCCTCCCAGTTGTCGTGAACAGCAGCTTGTGCTAAAGCCTCCGCAATAATTGCAGGCTGCTCGAACTCGACGCCGAAGCCCAGGTGGATAATCGGATGAAGGATGCCACCAAACATGCGCACGAGCATATCATCAGCCCGCTCATCCCCTTTGAATAAGTATTCATTTAGTACCTCCTGCCAGCCCTTCTGGTCCATCTCCTCTTGAAAGAAGATTAAGAAGTCATGGTAGTATTTCTCGCTGCCTAGGTACGTCTTGTATTTCTTTGGATTATGCATGTCCGTGACGATGGACTCCTTCAGAGGCACCGGTGGTCGTTGGTAAGATACATTGTCATCCCAGCCCTGCCTAAGCTCGCTGGGTGTGGCATTGAGGGCAAAGAGGGAGAGGAGGTGGTGAGCGATATGATTCTATAGTGAAGTTAGCAATCACGTGTGATGTTATGCTGGAACAGCGTACATGGAACCCAGCATAGTTGAAGTAGATGTGATGTTTCTCGTGGTTCTCCTGTAGTAGCTCGCTTGCCACGTCGGCAGTCTCAGAGCTGATCCCAGGCACATAGAATACGGGCTGCTGCGACGGCGAGAGGTGGATTTTCGAAGAGGTAGACATTGTGCGAGTGGAACGTGTTGGAGGGGATCTCCAAAGTTTCTGTGCCGGGTTAAATCTCAAAGGCGCGAACCTGCAGCCAGATGCACTGAGCGCGTGCCTCAAGTGCACCGGTCTTGCGAGCATTGGCACCTACCGTTATCCACCAGCACACCGCAAGAAAGGCAATTAAGTGCGGGATTCCAGTGGAGCGGGGCATAGTTCGAATGACCATCTACCTACAGCCTGCGGGGTGAAGCTGGGGTCTTTGTCCAGTCACGCCAGGTATGACGTTGTACAAGAGTTCATCTGCCTCTCGGACATCGGCGGTTCCTAAGGGGCGATATTACTAAGGCCAAGGCATCTAGATTAAGGAACAATTAGGGGTTGGTCCAGCCGACTGGCTTCGCGAAAGATTATGTTTGCAACCTCGCTCGCATGGTGACAGAGAAGACTAAAGTAGAGGGGAGAATGGGATTTACTTAGTCTTGTTATCCCGTGATGTTCCAAATTGGGTAAGGTGCTGTATTACACCCCAGCTTAGAGGATCACGTGAAAACTAGACTAGGGAGTGACGCAGCTAGTGCTAGCTGGCTCTTACATCCTGACTAATTTCACTTTCTAGTCTATGTATCATTCCCTACTATAGAATTTATGCAATGATGTCTACATTTGGTGCTAGCATCTCATTTAGAATGTGATTTTCTTTTCTTTCGTATCTGCACGAAGTCCAGTATTGATCGGACAACCTCGGGCACCATCATCGTCCACAACCGTCGGGGACAATCGGGGACAATCGGGTATAATTGTCGGGCCAGCCAAATTCTTGCGCCGATGCGTCGACATGTCCGAGGCCGGCTCAACTTGAAGATGAACATCTAGAGTGCAGTTCTGACTAGATTTGGAGCAGGAAAGAACGAAGGACGTATATCCCAACAGGTAGTCTCGAGACTCTTCATTACAAAAACCTATAATTCGCACGTTGCGAGTCCGTACTCATTTCCGGAAAGCTACTTCATCTCCCATCACCATGGCTGCCCAAGCAAACGGAACACTCGCAAATGGAACCCTCCATGCAAATGGAACGCACCAAGCAAACGGTACCGTCCAGACGCCTTCGACTTCGATTTTGGCACTGGCTCAGAACATCCTTGAAGTCACTCAGGATATGACCAAGTACTTCCAGGCCAACAACCTTGTCGCACCTACATTTGCGCTCAATTCCCACGATCCGCCTGAGACTGCGGAATACCGCCGTCTTCACGCCGACCTAAAGACCTCTTTAGAAGACCTTCAGCGTCTCATTGATGGCCCAAGAAGATGGTTGCGATATTTCTGCTGCACCTGCTACGATCTCGGTGCACTCCAAATTGCGTGTGACTTCAACTTCTTTCAATTAGTTCCGGCACGTGGAGAAATCACTTTAGAGGAATTGGCCAAAAAGGCTGGCCTAGACCAGGACCGCACTGCTCGTGTCATTCGCCAGCTCATGACCTACCGTATGTTCGAAGAACTTCGGCCAAAAGTATTTTCTCACAGCTCTACGTCTATTGCGATGCATGAAGATGAAGAGTTACGAGCTGTTGTACACTGCACGCTAGATGAATTGTTCAAGGCGTCTGCCGACTGCGACATCAGTCTCAAAGCTGATCCGCATAACGCACACCATGATATAAACCCCTTCGCTACTCGACATGGTTGCGGTCCTTTCGAATTCTACAAGAAGTACCCAGAGAAGGCGGTCCGATTTTCGAATGCCATGGCTGGATTGAGGAAGATGAATAGCCATATCGATTTTCTACTGAAAGATGGTTTCAACTGGTCCGGGATCAAGGGCACTGTTGTTGACGTTGGAGGCGGTAATGGCCATCTATCCAAGAGCTTGGCACAAGTAAGTCCTCCCAAAACAATAGATCCGCCAACTATCTCTGACCTGTTATGTGACAGCTTCATCCCGACTTGAACTTTGTTGTGCAGGACTCTAACGCCGACATGCTGGCTCAGGGCCGTGACTCGCTCTCGGATGATCTCCGTGATCGAGTAACTTTTCTTCAACACAGCTTCTTCGAGCCACAACCAGTCAAGAATGCCGCTGCTTTCCTGATCCGACAAGTCACACACAACTGGGCCGATCACGACGTAGTCAGAATCTTCAAGTCGTTCGTTCCTGGGCTTGAGAACACCAGCCCGGATACCCCAGTGCTCATCAACGATATCATCATTCCGGAACCTGGCGCCTGGCCTCGCCATCATGAGCGAACGGCACGCCAGATAGATATCTGCATGCTAGTGAATTTAGGTGCTAAACAACGCACGAAGGATGAATTCGAGGGGCTGCTGAAGGAGGCGGATGCAAGATACGAGATTCGCGACGTCTTTGACGACGGACCACTAGGTCTTCTTGTTGTCTATTTGAAGCGATAGATTTAGGCTTAAAGTAGCAGATAGACTGCAATGAAAAGCTCTTCTTCTCCATATGATTCAAGAATGTCATCGGTGTTATATGAAATGTTCGTCCGATGATTCTATGGCCTGATAGAGAACTGGTAGACGTGAAAGTGTATCTATTATCTAGTTGTAGGTCGTAGTAAGATCAATGAGTATATGTATCTTTGCACGACCTTGGATGGGCGCTAGTAATTCACCTCGCATAGAATTGCCGCATTAAACCCGGAAAAATGTCACAAATAGTAGCCTGTGGCAATAAAACAGAAATTTGGACCTTATAACGTTGTGAGGGCGCCATCATGTGGGATATCGTCGGAACCGAGGTTACAAGTGGGTTTCATTGACAGGTTCCTTGGATGAATGCGCTGAGGTAATTGCGCTGACAAAGTGCTTGTCGCGGCAGATTGATCTTATCGATTTTGCCGTAGGCATCTCAGCAGCCTGCATGAGGAATACGAATTAGGCGAATTGGACTCTTCGTGTTTGGTGAACCGCAGTGGGGCGCTATAGCGGACTTCGGGCGATAAACGCCCTATGATCATCATCCCTAACACCGTTGCGTCCAATAGTGATGTTGGTTGAGGCGGCTCGGTTTTTTCGGGCTTCAACTTGTCGGGTCACTCGGGGTTTGAAGAAGTCGGGAACGAGGGCCTTGAACTGGTCAGTATTCGCAAGAAATCTTTTACTTATGTTGGTTAGTTTATCAATGTGTAAGAATAGCGTGTCACGCCGTGTTTTACTCCCACCGAGTTCCTGCTCACCCGCTGATTCTTGGCAGCCAACCTCGTACCTGAAGGACTTTTATGCTGAATTTGTTCAACTTAATTGTATTACTCCAATTGTCAGCACTCTCTAAAAAGGCATATGGGAGAACGACGCAGCAGTGACGAGGAAGTAGTGAATCACTTCGAGGGCTGGCTTGGTCATTTGCTAGTGATGCTTCTGTTGATAATTTATTTAAAACTGATTCGTAAATAACTGTACTTTGTACTCATAACCTACATGATTCGCCTCGTATGTTACAATTCGGAAAAGTCTTGCTAATTTAGGAACCCAATCTCCTTCCAAATGTGAACGTACTTCCTTACCACCTCCTCACTTACGGCACCTACAGTATTAAGACTCTTTGAATGTTCGAGAGCCTTCTTGACATCCAAGACGAGCCCACCACAAGACATGCGCAAGTAGTTACTATCTAAGAACTCCAATAGAGTGGCAGCTGGATTGTTGTGCTGAGGTGCAGCTCGCACACGTTCCATCCACTCTTCAAAAGGAATCACGCTCGGGATATTTAGAGCATCTGATAGAATGGTATTTAGTTGACTCCAAGGCTGGCCGACCGGGTTCTCGACGTGATAGATTGGATAAGGGTTGCAATTGGAAAGTGTGAGGTCTGATAATGCGGCTGCGACATCGTTGACCGGCGTCCAATAAGCTGTACCACTCGATTCCGGCAGGGCTCCCAATGTCTGTGACGATTTGATCAGGAATCCAAAATGCTCCATTGGATTCCAATACCCGCTGGTCTTAGAGCCTGCAATTTGCCCTAAGCGGACTGCCATCGTGCGAAACCGGTCTGGATGCTTGTGCAATGTTTCGTCAAGCATTCTCTCGCAACCCCACTTGGCATCACCGTATCCATTGGGTAGGACAGAGTCGATGTCGACGCGTTCTTCAGGCACTTTTGTCACCTTTTCGCTATTGCCTAGGCCGTAATGCCCGACAACACCAATAGAAGACACCATCTGGAAAGTGAACTTGAAGTTCTCTGGGCCTCGGGAGGCAGCCTTGGATGCGAAGTCGATCAGATTGCGCATAGTCTGAAATTGCGTCTCGAATCCAGCCAACGAGCGTTTCGCGCTCATAGGCCACGCATTGTGAATGAGATGGGTGACTGAACCAACAAGCGTTGTATACTGATCCTCGGAGAGCCCAAACATCGACTTCGACGTGTCTGTTTGCAATACGAGCAACTTAGGCTTGAGATTTTCGGGAAATCGGATGCCTTTGCTACGCATTGCCTTGTATTGGCGATCATAGGGTTCGGCTTTATTCACCCGATTGAGGCAAACTACTGTCTTCACATCAGATAGCTGGGCGATATGGTAGACCAAGTGACCTCCCAAGCTCCCTGTTCCACCGGTGACTAACACAACCTTTTCGTTCTCGTTTGGTGCCGTCGAGGCTGGAGAAGGGGTCGGGGAGGCGAATCCGGTCGTATACATGTGAACATACTCATCCACTGCTTGCTTACGGGCTGTGAAAGCGGCACTTTCGTTCTGAGTTTGTTTTGCGCCCTTCACGCTGGCCGTATGCATCGCAGTTGTAGCAGATTTAATTTCATTGGGAACTGAGTTGGGGAGTTCGTTGCCCGCCGGGAGAGGCTTGATGCTGCTAGCATCTTTCTTTCCCATCAGCAAGCGCTTCAGGTCGGCCACAGTCGGGCATTCCAGGAAGAGGGTTTCGTGCTGTATATCAAGCTCGAGCTCATCCCGGAATCGACTTACAACTACAAGTGACAGCAGCGAGTCGACTCCAGCGTCAGCGAAATTAGTCTCGTCCGTGAGTTCCTCCACTGCGAGACCGCTCTCTTCTGAGACGATTTGGAGAGCGCTATGAAAATCATTTTGGGACATGGCAGAATGCTCACTCGTAGCAGGAGTGGTTACACCAGTAACTGTGGCGGTGGTTGGATTGGTGTCGCCCCATCGCGGTGTCGATACTCCGGTTGTGCTAGCACTGGGATTCCCTAGCGCTGCTTTGAGCTCGCCGACCGTTGGGTGCTCGTAGAAGAGAGCATTGAAGTCAAGATCAATGTCGAGTTCCTCTTTGAATCGAGCGGAGATAGTCAGCCCCAGGAGGGAGTCGACACCGACGTCGGCGAAGACCGTGCTATTAGTCAAGTCCTCCAAAGCAAGACCACTCTCTTCTGCTATTATGGAAAGAGCTTTCGTGAGCTTTGAAAGGCCGTTTTCTAGGTTGACGGCCGCTGGTATATTCGTGGTAGATGCTGGAGCGGACAGGACAGCCTGTTTCTGTTGCACAGGCTGCTTCTGTGATCTGTTCCCACTTTCGATAGACAGGATGACCTTCAAAACCCGACGAGGTACGCCTTGAATCGCAATTTGACCAAAAGACGCAACAACTCTATCATCGTCGAGAATAACAACATCTCCAAGCCATAGCTTATCTAGACCTTGCTTCATGCGAGTGTAAGTAACGTATTCCTTATCAAAGTCGAGAGGTTCAAAGATCTGGAAAGAGCCCCATCCATGGTTCATGAAAACTTCCACATCAAGGTCAGAGAAGTCATTGCAGTTCATGGTGAAGCCGCAAGACTGAGTCAACGAATCAATAATCGCTGGATGAGTGTGGAATGCTCCACCTCGCTTGACACTACCGAAGCTGAGACGACTAGTAGCCTCTAACGTATTGCTATTGAGGACGATCTCGTCAATGGCCCGGTAGTCATCGTGGAACCGCGCTAGCGGTCTTATGGCACGATACACCATGGGTCGGTTGTAACGTGATGTGGTCCCAGTCGAAATTCCGGCCCGAAGATCTTCGATTTTCATTTTAAAATGTGGTACATCTGCCTGGAGTACCTGCTGAAGGCCACAGTCTTTGAACCTTAAAACGCACCGCGCATGTTCCTGCAAGTTCTGCTTGCTCTGAACTTAATTAGTACATTGTCCATTTATATATTTCCAAGATTTACTTACATCAAAGGACATAAACTTGATGGCTGCGGCCTGAGATTCCCAGTCTATTTCGGCGTGTGCTTGTAGAAGCTGCTGGGTCGCCCCAGCCCTCAATATGAGAGCTTTTGAAATGGTCATCTCTGTTATGTCAACCAAGTTCTCGTCTTGATTGGGGCGATAGCGCTGAAGAAGGTAATTTCCTAGCGTCAACGTGATATCTGCGTATACCGAGGGAGTGCAGAGCGGGATACCATCTACCTCATGGCCTTGCACCAATGGGCTCAGGTCCTTGCGCGCGATGTCTGCTTCGACAACAATATGGGTCTTAGTGGAGTTGCCCGACTCTTCAACAACACGGTGGATGGTCGTACTCTCAAGCCTTGGAGTATACGCTACAGGTAGAGGAGGATCTCCTTTGCGCAGCGACCAGTCGTTTATATACTGGATCCAGTAGTGTTTGGTATCCCAGGAATATGCTGGCAGAGAGAGAACCTTGTGCGAAGTCTTGAAGTCACGATGGTATTCAGCCCAGCGTATATCTGCTCCTGCCATATAGAGGGATCCCAATGTCGACCCCAAGACCTGCCAGATTTCTCTTCCACGCTGTGAAGTACCCAATGTTGTTATTTGCGGTCCTAGGGAGGCTTTGATCATGCTCGAAACTGCCGGATGCGGGCCAATCTCCATCATAGTGGTTTGATCCGTAATAACACGTCCACTCCGCGCCTCTAGTAGTGCCTCGAACATGTTGACAGGTTCACGACAGTGCCTGACCACATACTCTGCGTCAAATTTGCCGATGTCGTTAACCACGCCACCATCTAGGGGGCACAGAACGGGGATTTTAGGCTTGTGGAATGTGACCGCACTTGCGAAGGTCTTCAGGCCTGGCAGGATAGGGTCCATTTGAGAGGAATGAAACGCATATGGGATCTTAAGTATCGTAGAATCCAGGCCAGTTTTAGAAAGCAAGCTTTTGATGTCGAATATCTCTTGGTTTGAGCCTGCCAGGACGGTCTCGAGTGGGGAGTTGATACATGCTATCTGATGCTCGGTATCCTTCAGCGCCTTCGTTATATCGCTTACGGATCCCTTGACCACAAGCATGGCATGAGTGTCACGCGCACACTTATCTTGCAGCAACGCCGCCCGCTTGCCGACGAGGTAGATGGTATCAGCGTCGGAGAGTACGCCTGCCGCGTTGAGAGCGGCATACTCGCCGAGACTATGACCGACGACGGCATTAGGTGTGATGTTCCATGATGACAGTGTTTTATTCATTGCAATCTGTAGGCACACACTTGCTAGATGAACCGCGATAGGCGAGAAATTAGTGAAATCTCGCTCTGTAGATTCAATGACAGGCATCACAGACTCAAAGCCAAGGCTCTGTAAAATGTGATTCAGTCGATTCATCTCAACCCGGAAGATGGAGAAGTGTTCGAACAACTGTTTCCCCATGCCTGGATATAGGGCTCCCTGCCCGGTGAAGGCGAAGAGGATCTTTGGAGCACCTTTGGGCCGGTTTACCCCTTTTTTATCTCGAAGTGCCGTTTGGATTTGAGTGCGGAGATTCTCGGTTGTAGAGGCAGACAGAATGACACGGTGCGGATGGTGGATGCGACGTGCTGTCGTCGTGTATGACAGCTGACCGAGGGAAACTCTTGGAGTTTGCTCCAAGAATCTGAGAATAGAATTTAAATTTCCTTGCAGTGAGACTCCATTCTTGGCCGAGACCGCTACTAGCTGGTGGGTGCGGAGGTCTTCGGGGCTGTCGGAAAGCCCAGGCACGACTGGTGCATCTTCGATCAAGAGAGCTGAATTCCCACCGGCAGCGCTGAAGTTGTTCACGAAAACTCTCCTCGGCTTGCAAGGGTCTTCACTACGCTCCCAAGCAACAGGATTTAGTGCGATTTTGACGTTGCGGTCGATAAGGTCAAGTGGAAACCTGTGATTGATCCTGGTTTTGATCCCGCAGTGTGGCACTATGGTGTTCCTTTGCATCATGAGTAACACTTTGATGAGACTTGAGACGCCCGAAGCAGCTTCGCCGTGGCCGATGTTGGCCTTTGCTGAGCCAAGGTAGAGTTGTTCGTCTGTCTTTCTACTCTTTTCCACTTTAGATAAAGGTGGGGCGAACGTGTCAAGAACACTCGACATTTCCCCCGCGTCGCCAGCTTGAGTTCCTCTGTATTTATTTAGTCATGCTTGGATGGTCTTTTGTGAAGACTAGGAAGGGAGAAAATATCTTACGTTCCGTGCATCTCAACGTAGCCCACCGTGTAAGGGTCCACTCCACCCTGGTTCAGAATCTTACTGAATATGGCCTGCTGAGCCCCAATATGAGGCCGTGTTATAGACTCCGATTCGGCTGAGTGGTTTGTGTTCGCGCCCAGGATAACTCCCAAGATAGGGTCATTATCCATTAGAGCATCGTCAAGACGCTTGATAATAACTGTTCCAATACCTTCTCCTCGACAATATCCGTCAGCGGTATCGTCGAAAGTTTTGCAATTGCCCGTTCGTGAAAGAAAATGCCCGCGATCAAGACCTGCAGTGAAATCGGGGTTCGTTAGCACATTGGTTCCCCCTGCAATGGCTGTGTCAATGTCCCCGCGCCATAGTGAATTGCACGCTAGATGAATACCAGCAAGGCTTGACGAGCATGCAGTATCGACTGCATAGCTAGGACCGCTGAATTTGAAACAGTAGTTGATCCGACCTGGAATGAATGCTCGATTTCCTCCTGGAATAAAATATGTATCGATATTTTGGGCGCTGTTCGTCTCCATCCAGTCGTTGCTTGTGACTCCATAGAAGACTCCAACACGATCACGTCTGGTAGAGGGCGTGGCATCAGGAACAAGACCAGCTTGTTCAATTGCCTCATATGCAGTCATCAATGCGAGCCTCTGAGCGGGGTCGATTTGAGGCGCCTCTCTTGGCGAGATATTGAAGAAGCGGGCGTCAAACTCTGCAGGGTCATCAAGCCAACAGCCGAACGGTGTTTTACTCGTGTTTTTCCCGGCTCCAGTCGGGTCAACGTGCGTTTTGACATCCCAGTGGAGGGCGGGAGCGGGCTTATGAACATCTAAGCCCTGGTACAGGAGGTCCCAGAAGGTATCAATATTTTTGGCCCCAGGAAATCGCCCAGACATGCCTATAATGGCAAGCTTGGGCGTCTTTGGAGTCGGATTAGAAGTGGTCGCTTCTGGAGACCCTTTGCTCTGAACCCGTGTAGGGAGCATCAATGAACGCAAGGTTGTTTGCCGAAGCTCGGTGTAGACGAATTGGTCGGCCGTAGTTGCAATAGGAACGACAGAGAATGGCTTCGACCCAGCTTGATTGACCCAGTCTTGGATCCCTTGAATAATACCACTCCATTGAATGGGTTTCAACAGAATCTCCCTAACCGCAGCTTCCAATAGTGTCACGAAATTGAGCCTTCCTTCCTGCTTTCTACACGACAACGCCGGAATCTGCTCAAACATGCTACCTCTCTCGGTAGAAATATCTCTAACAATATCGGTGACATCGTATTCACTGTGTATATGCGGGGCGTGATATGGTCCGAATATGGGAATATTCTTGTATCTAGCATGTCGTAAATTGCTCGACTGGATGAGGAGTTGGAGTGATGACGGCGGCCCGCTCACAGTGCACCAATTTGGCGCATAGGCACTGACGTATGGTTTGCTTGTCGATGGGAGCGTCTAAACCAAGTCAGTTGATGCAATCCTTACAAGTGAATGTATTAGGTAACTTACACTTTGTTCGCAGAATTTACGAACAAATTCGACCGCCGTTGCGTCGGGGAGAATTATGGACCAATTCTGGTCAGATTCATGGGCAGCCGAAACTCGATTTGCAGCTTCAGTTACAACTAGCCCAGTTCTGAAGGCTACAGTTACCGCATCGGCAGCTAGAGAAACAAAGTCCAGCATATTACAACTGCAACTCAGTACAGCTGCAGCAAGCATTCCAGTGCAGAGACCAACAACCCTTGATGTGTCTGCACCAGGGCACCAATTGTCTCCTTGGCTATACAATAATTAGCCAGTAGCCCATATATCATAGCCAGAAGGTTTTTTACTTACATGACGAAAGCTCCGAGTTGATATATGCATGTTACAGCCATATCAAGCGGTACATATTGCTTGCTGCTGCTGCTCCAGAGCACGAGGTCTTCAATGGATGTGAATCTGGGGAGATCCTCTCTGATGTTTTGAGGAAGTTTGTATATCTCCACGCGGACTGCATTGTACGTCTTCACAAGGAGAGCCTCCAGAATTGGATTGTCGCGGTGATGTAGCAGTTCCTTTAACCGGGGCTGTATGTCGTATGTCTGGTCACCAAAGACATACAATTTCAAAAAGTCCGCCATGATGGACTTTGTGATGATGAATCAAGGGCTCCGATAAGAACTTGAGGTGGACTAGATACTTGTTTCGTGGAATACAGGTCGATTTCCCTCTAAAATGTCTGTTGTCTCTTTGTTACTCAAGGCGACGGCTCATGAGATTTGTGTTATTAGATAACAAGAAGTGTATCAAATTGGTTTTTTATTGAATCCTAGTCAATTGAATGCTCTACACCCGTATCTTAGCGCTCGGGACATAGTCCTCTGCCTCTCGACTGTCCTCGGGGCCATACCCATCCCGAAAACGTCTCCAGCGGCCAAAACAACAGTATCAGCAAAACCTTTTCTCAAGAGGTTCGGACCTACGTCAGCCGGCTCTCTGATAGCCCGCGACTTAGTGCCCGATTGGCCAACAACGAGGCGATGGGTGCCTGAGACAATCAGCCTTCTTCACACTACCCTAGGCAGCCAACTACGAGGAGCTCGTATTTTTGGAGGCATGAGCGAACCACCAAAACAGAGCAAAACTAACGACTTGGAGGCTGTCTTCGCTACTACAAAAGGGAGATAATAAATACAGGAAATACCTGCATATAATGATACGCTTGTCCAGTCTACTTTGCTACCTTTGTAACATACTATTTCTTCGTAGTAGAGATATCTTATGTAAAAGATTTAGTCATGCCACCAAAACACGAGATTCTCGTAAGGTAAGACGTAAGCACAAGGGAAGCACTTGGAGGCTCGGCCCGGGGCATTGGTGGCGCCCTAAACAAGCGATTACGATGCCGAGAACAGTTTAGCCTAAAAAAACAAATCATGCAGAAGATTAAGTCAACTGATTAGGTTCCTTCTTGCAGCTAGCTGCGTAAGTGTGCAGCGTAGCTATAGGATCGCTGCCACAGAAGCCCACCACGGGTAGGACTGGGTTATATCAAACAGTGTGGCTTGCAGAGTGGCTTACCCCACGAAACGCCCAGTTCTGCCCATCGACTATCTCGGCAGGTGTGATATCACCTCAGCGCATTGCTAGAATCCCGTGGGGATCCTGCGGGCTGATGTTGGTTTGACGCACACAACGCGGGTTGATATTCGTGCTAGGGTGTCTGTTCAATAGCTAAAGCTTGAACGGAATGTATAAAATTGTACGTTTGGACAGTGACTTGATTTTTGGAGCACAACCCTTTCCCCGAAGATGCCAGAAGCTGATGCGGGAAGATTGAGACCCGGACGCCCGAAGCTTCGGACGAGCTGTAACGAATGTGGCGCGGCTAAGCTGCGATGTGACCGTGGTCAGCCCGAGTGTGGACGCTGTGTTTCTCATGGCATTTCTTGCGTCTACGGGGTTTCTCGCAAGATGGGGAAGCCGCCGCGGCAGAAGCTTCCTTCAAGCTCCGTTCAAGCATCCACCGACCAGGTTACTGTCATGGAGGGTGAGTTGCACTACATCGCACACCCTTTTCCTTACTATCGCTGATGTACTCAAAGCCTGTGATGCGGCTGATGACATGATCGATCTTGACGGGTCCTTCGATCAGTCAGGGCTGCCTATGTCAGCCTTTACCTCTCTCGATTTTCCTGAGTGGCCTACCGTCGACCATTTCAACTCCAACCTATTCCCAAATACACCAGAATCATACGCCACTCAATTCACGACACATCCAATTCATCCTAGGAAGAGTCTCCCGATAGTGGACGAAATCTTACCACACCACGACTGTTCGCGCAAGGCCTACGAACTACTAGGGAAGCTGTCCCTATTCGACGATCCATCACTTAGCACAACTTTAGCCGCCGACGAGGTGCCTTTCGATCACGTGCTACGCATTAGTCGAGAAGCGAGCGAACAGCTCAGCAAGCTTCTGACCTGCTCATGTGCTGCATGCCCCAGTCTCACCTTTTTAAAAGCCTCAATTATTTCCAAAGTTCTGTCATGGTACCATCAAGCCGCCATATGTATGCAGGTTACTTCTTCGCGCGCTCTGACTGCAATACCGAACTCGGTTACACCAGCAAGCATAGCTGTTGGGACGTTCAGTGTAGACGACGAACGTGTCCAAGCGGCCTTGAAGATTCAGTTGCTGTTAGGTGAGATGAGAAGGGCAAGCTGTTTAATTGATCAATTCAGTATTCATGGGACGGGTTTGACTTACCATGACGATCAATCGAACCCTGACAGCGTCAATAGATTATACCAACATCTCACTACTTGGCTCAAGGGCGAGCACTCACGAATGGTTCATATCATGAGGTCAAAGCTCAGGGAGCTAAACAGTTGAGGGAGCTGATCAGCACTCGATATGGAGCCCAGTGTTGTCTAGAATATGTGGTGAGATTGGGAGAGCTGAGGCGGTGTGATTCTGAAGAGGAAGTGGCAGAAGACCTTATATCAGATGGGCTGATTCAGACCCTTTATAGAATTCCTCTTTGACTTATACGTTATCGATTGGAGTGATCAACGTCAAATTCTGGAGTTCTGGAGTTTCTGGATTGGTTGGATTGGTCATGGGTCAACATTTAGAGCTAGAAAATACATAAAAATATTTCAAGGTAGCGGATTCAGTTAATTGAATGAAACATTAATTAAATCTTAGTCTTGGACTACTCCGGCAACGTCAACTGAGATACCTCTTAACTCGTAACCTTCATTCCTCGCAACTTCCCACTGCTTTTCAATCACTCGACATCTCCCTTCGCTTCTTGGGACGAACCTGGCGGCGAAGGGCTTGGGCAGGCTAAATCCCGCATCTGGGTAGGCGTTGTCGCTCAAGTCCATTTTAGCCTCTCTGCCATTCACCAACGGTGGTCGGATCTCGAAACCCCACAGGATGCTGGCGAGCGCAATGTCCAACGAATTTTCGGCAAGCCGAGCGCCTGGACAAATTCTTCTTCCGGTACTGAAAGTGAAATGATCGCGTTTGTACGGATCGCTCATGGCTGCATACTCAGAGCTGTATAGGGGGTGGTCGAGATACCGCTCTGGCATGAACTCGAATGGCTTCTCAAATCGACTGGGATCAAAATGTAAGAAAGCCGTGTTGGCGATCAGAACGGTACCCTTCGGAATAATGTAGTCCTTGTATCGGACGTCTTCACTGGCGTAGTGCCGAATCCCGGGTGCGAGGATGGGGTTCATTCGAAGCATTTCCTTTACGCAGGCACGGATATACGGCAGATTCACCATGTCTGCGAACGTCGGGAGTCGCTCGGGTCCAATTGCATTCATGAGCTCCTTCTGCGCTTCGTCTTGTACACGCTGGTTCGCAGCAAGTTGGAGGATAAGACTGTTCAGTATTGCCGCCGTAGTCTCAAAGCCAGCCTCCACAAGGCCTGTTGAGACCCAGATCAAGTGCTCTTCCGATAGTCCTTGAGCATACCAGTACTCCTTTTTCTCATAAATCTCACGAGCGTAGCAGTGAGGGGCTTCGCCTGACAGAACCTGCTCTTCCAGCCTCTTCCACAGGTCCATTTTGATATCCAGAACCTGCTTGGCGGCTTCTCGAGCGGCTTTGAGACCAGGCTGTAGCCACTTAGGTAGGAGTGCAAGTGGAGGGAGCTCGTCCACTAGAAATGCACCCGGTCGCGATGTATTTCTGAGTATTCCCTGGCTCTTTACTGCATTTTGTGCATCCGGATGATTCCAGCCCTGGACCCGTGTGCCGAAAGTGTTGGTCATGATGATACTAATCGCGTACCGGCGCATATGTTGGTAGAAGTTTCGCTGGTTCTCATTGCCAGTGAGTAGGTCGAACAGCAACTGTTTCGCCTCGAACTCCTGGCTCGGGACGAAGGTTTGTGTCATCGGTACTGTGGTCATCTGGCGCACCACGGATCGGAGAGCTCGCCAACGAGGCCCGTAGGGCATTGTAGGCATGCGGTTTCCGCCCGTTACTATATCGTGGCCCATAGGTGAAGGAGCCTTGGAGGACGTAACAAGGGCTTGCTTCTCGAGAATCTCTCGTATTGCTTCAGGGCTATTGATCACCACCCAGTTATACCATCCTACGCGGATCTTGAAGATGTCGCCATATTGCTTTGCCCAACTGCGGAACAGAGCAGGGGCCTTTGGGGGAAGTTTATACCCAACACCAACCAGCGGCCATCCTCTAGGTCCTGGAATCTTATCGAGCCTGCGGTCACGTCTCAACCATGATGCTGCGATTGCCGCAGTAAGTAGAAGTGCTGCGAGAGTCACCACTCGATAGGATTGGTATAGCACTAGAGATTTGCTCATGGTAGCTAGAAGATTGATCAATTGTCGATTCTGTGCAAAGTCCGTATTCGCTTTTGGTGTATCGTTTGATATGTAGGCACATTGATACTTGATCGGAAGTCGCAGCCAATCGGATCGGTTGCGCTCTTGAAATCTAATTAAACCCGAAATCAGATAATTCTACCACCACTTCCACAGTAGTGTCGGCAACTCAATAATTGTTCGATGTCTGCAAGATCGCGCCTCCACCAAACAGGAGTCGGCTTTGATACCCGTGCCTGTCATTCCTCCGGCTTACGCTTATCTGAGCTTTGACAGCCAACCAATATCTTTCCTGCAACTTCGCGCATTTCGATCGACAGCTGACATCCTGCTTGTACGATACTGAAGGGCCCGTCTTACACCCGAGATCGTACCCCGGATCCCTCTCGGGAACAAACACAGCATTGTAACCATTTTGGGGGGCTAAACGACGAAAATCAATACACTGAAGCAGTTGTATACGAAGGAATGTTTATTGAGAGCTTTGAGGTTAATCCACCTTGTCAAGCCTACCTCAATTTTGGACCCACTGCGGTTTACTCTCACCATGCCATTCAACCATAGCAATGGCGTGTCTGACATTTCATCTCATCTCGAAGAGCTAAGCTCGACCATCACACACAATGCCAGCGTTATGAGTCAGCACCTGAAGGCAAACAATCTTCCGCAGCCTTCTTTCAACATTGATGGCCCAAGTGTTGTCATCCCCAGAGACTCGCCACAAAGTGTTATCAAAGCTCAACAAGACCTCATCGCTGCTGCTCTTGAAATTTCGCAACTGGCTATTGGACCCAGCGAGTTCTTGCCCAACTTAGCTCTAGGTGTAAGCTCCCAGTGCTTGTCCAACAAGATACGTTTGTAAATACTTATAGTTTATAGTTCCAATACATCTCTTGCATTACATGGCTATGCCAGTACGACATATTCCATCTCGTGCCCTTGAACGACACGATCAGCTATGTAGACCTGGCTGCAGTAGCTTGCGTTCCTGAGCAACGCATAAAGAGCATGGTCCGCATGGCTATGACCAACACCTTATTTCGAGAGCAACCCGATGGCCACAGAGTCGGTCACTCCGCAACATCTGCACTATTGGCGCGGGATCCAGACGTCTATGCATACGCTACCTACATGTGTACGAAGTCGGCGCCAATGGCTATGCACTTGGCTCCGGCGCACCGGCGCTGGGGCGCCAACACCATGCGCACTTATGAAACCGCATACAATGCAGCTTTCGAAACGGATCTTCCTTTCTTCGATCATCTTGGCAGGGACAAGACACGCATGAGCGAGTTTGCTGCGTATATGCGACATGTTCGGAGTAGCGATGCTGTGGATCTCAAACACCTTGTATCTGGCTTCGCATGGAACAAGATTCAAGACGGTGGACTAGTTGTAGATGTGAGTGTCGCAATTCTTCTATATCAACACTTGACACTAATCTTCCATCCGTCTAGGTGGGTGGATCTACTGGCAGTGCAGCCATAGCCCTCGCCCAAGCATTTCCCCATCTTTCATTCATAGTCCAGGACCTACCTGACAACGCAGAAAGTGGACAGAAAGCTTTATCAGAGTCACTACCAGATGAAATCAAGTCGCGTATTACATTTCAGGGCCATGACTTCACCCAACCTCAACCGGTGCGAGGTGCAAACATTTACCTCCTTAGAATGATCTTACACGACTGGCCGGACACTGAAGCAATCACTATTATCAATAATATTGTTGCATCGATGGATCCAGCAATCTCTCGGTTGCTTATCATGGACACGGTGCTACCGAAGCCTGGATCTGTGCCGGTTTCGGTGGAGCGCATCACGAGGGCTAGAGACTTGACTATGCTTCAAGCTTTCAATAGTAAGGAGCGGCACTTGGATGATTGGAAAGAACTGCTTGATGCCACAGATTCTAGTGTAGAGTTGGTGAGCGTCACTCAGCCATTTGGAAGTGCTATGTCGGTCATGGAGGTAGGATTACGTTCTGAAATCACTTCAAAAGACCAGAATGGTGTGCCGACAGGTCAAGTATAAATCATGTAGCTGTCAGTAGAGATTAAGTATGAGCAATATCATTAATTGCTTGATCTATTTTGATTATGGACTCAGTGCAAATTTCAACCAACAATAAGTGACGCAGAGACTAGTGTATGCCATACTTGTAAATTTGAAAACAGACTGCTTTGTTCTCAGGAAGATTCGATTGAATGAAAATCGTTAAAGTGGATCACTATGAAGTCCGGGATTGAGATGTCCGCGAAATGGAACGCTTGGTCTTTTCGGATACCGAACAACAGGCCTTTGTCATAGGCCACTAGACAATCCTTTTCGAGCAAATGAACACAAGACAATAATTCAATTCTCGAACAAAGTGCCTTATTAAATCTTCACGGAACGAGTTTCACCATCATCATTATAAATTTTCTGCTTAGCATGTCATCAGACGATCTCTACGCTACAGTGACCCACGTTGAGCTTTCTCCTAGTTCTACCCCAGGCTATACACATGCCAATGGCCTTACTGGAGAAAGCGCAAAGAAAGCATCTGAGCTTCTTACCGTCAATCATGCACTCTATCACACACGATGGTCGGCTCTGGGTTTTCACAGTAGGTGGTACGAGCCTATCACATGGAACCTTTGCTAATATCGACTTTGGACCAAATAACCCATCACCTTCTTGCTCTTTGGGCCCTAGGAGCATCGCCGGAACAAATTCAGGAGATGTTCGATTACAATACGCCCTACCAAGTTTCCAGTAGACAACCTGATGTCACAGGCGCAGCGCAAGTGGACATGGCGGATACGGTGGTGTTTGATGAGAGCCTTGGCAAGAACGACTTCTACGCGGATTACCTGCTGTTTTTTGAAACCGAGATCGCCAAGAAGGGCATGCAAGCCGTGGTCAAGGAGTACATTCTCAAAGGGGATGAAAGGGCCAACGACATTTTCTGCCGCATGTTCACAGGTGCGTAGGCGGCCGCGGCTTCAAAAAGCGCGTCGGTATCCTTGCTAACTGGTCTTATCGAAGATATGGGGGCTGCGATGCTCCATCTTGGATGCGGGCTAGAGTTCCAGCAACCAAGTGTCGTTGCAGAAGCACTGGCCTCGGCGTGTATCCACGACAACTGGCCCAAGAACATCTTGCTACCCACTGAAGAGTACGTCCGGTCAAACGTAAGAACTATAACTAAACCACTGCTCCAAACGCTAGAGAGCTTGCGCAGCGATCCAGTCATTGGGTTGGGCGTGAAAGCTTCCGATCCCTTCAACAAAACCCGAGATGGGCTCCTTAAGCGGGTTCCTGCAGATCATCTCGTGCCCTACCTGAGTCAATTCCAAGTCAAATCTGAGGCGCAGGATCTGCAGCGAAAGCTAAAGGAGATGATGCAGACTTGTGCGTACATGACGGGTGCGGCACAGCAGCCGAGAAAACTTGAGGCAATTGACTATGTCCTTCTGCATAGTGTCACCCTCTCGATTCACTACCCTGCTATATTGGCTTTGGACTGGCTGTCAGACCATGATAAAGCCCGGCTGCTTGAAGCCAAAGGGAGAATGGATGCACTCACATACGCTGGCTGTGGAAGTCCACGTCTTTATTCGGAGCGCATCCGTGATTACGTTCCAAAGTATCCAGATCATGGCTGGCCTGAGCTTTTCCAACGCGCTGTTGTCTACCGCGATGAAGGCCATGTAGCAAAGTTGATTCGGGGTTTGTATGGGTTGGTACAATTGGACGAGACTGCCATAGTGCCTGACCTTCCAATTTGGAGGACAGATTTTGTCAAGATTGCGCACATGGTATTGGATTCATCGGAGCGGTTAGTCAATCCCAATGGGAGCATGCTGCCGGACAAGGTTGCAGATGCCATGGCTAGCCAGATAGGCCTTGGAGGTGAGATGGTGGTGAATAATAGGAAGAGATGGGTGTTCTATTGTGGGGTTGATCAGGCCTGGCAATTCTTTCCGGATTTGGAGGTAGTAGCCATTCCATCCCGTTAAAATAACGGGGATTTCATGTTCGGACGGTAGCGCGTACTCCAATAGTCTCTATAAACAATAAATATCATATAAGTACCTCAGATGAATGGTCTAGCATACGTTGACGAATATATTGCGAGAATAGTCCGCATCAATAGCAGAATGCGTGGGCGAACCAAAGCCTACGATGAATCTCATTTGCTCTTCCCATCTCATTATGTGCACTATGTCTTGTGCGCAACCAGCTCGACCACAGTTCCCAACATGTTTCTCCCGTCATATTCGGCGCTAGTACACACAACATGGACCTGAGTGTAACTAGGCCTACGGCGTAAGTCACATTTATTAACGAACTTGCTGATAAGATCATTAATTTAGAATTAAATATTGCTACAGATAAGACTAGATCATAGTGCTTCATCACGTCAATGGCCACCACATTCGAAAAGCTCACATCCATCCGAATCCTACATCCAAACCGACGTGTTGACGGCATCAATTGCCGCCATAAATGGCAATCAGACAAATGTCAAAGCCTTTCCTGAAGACAGTAACCTGAATGACCCTCGTGCGGTAGGTGAAGTCGAAGATATCGCTGGGCTTTTCGAAAATCTCAAGGTAGATGTACTTGGAAATTTTTTCTAATGATAATCAGGAGAGATGCCTGTAGCACTAAGACAAATGTACACTTGCTACCTGCGCCCCGCTATACCACGCATACCAGCCACACCGTGCATGTGACGCTCTATTCTCCCCAAGTAACGGTACATCTTCAACAAATATTCCTCTACAGGCTCTGGTCCCAATCCACGGTCCCTCGCATTAGACTATCGAAGAAGGCCGCATCGACTCCCTGAAATGCCCAGTCATTCACGCTCGCCGCTAGCCCTGGATACTGCAATTGCCGCAGGTGGAGTTCGTCTTCTGTATTGGCACTGGATAGAGTCATTTGCGACACTGGCAATGGTTGCGCATCAGGAGTAGGTAGATAGGAACTTTCTTCGGGGCTCTGGTGTAGAGTCTCTCCGAAGCCAGTAGCAGAGAATAGGTGATTGGCTACGAGGACGGACTCGGGGATATCTGTTGGCAACGGTTGAAGGGGATTTGGTTCGGTCGGCCAGTTCTTTGTGATGCCCTCGCGGCCGATCTTGATGATGCCGAAATAGGGTATTGAAAGCTGAAGCTCGCCGCAGTGCTCTTCGAGAGAAGACACAGTATTGTGAGCGGAATGGCACATCCCGCGCGCAGTATCGCTTTCTATCTCTAGCAAACGCCGCAGTTGCTCGGCACTTTTGTGGGTTAGGCTGTCATTTGTGTTCTTTCCCACCTTCTCCAGGTTTTCGAGAAGCTGTTCTACCATTGCGCGGTCACCAAGTCGTTGATGTGCCCGCCAATCCTCCACCTCCAGCCGATGGCTATCGAGATGAGCGAGGAGTACTGTCATACCAGCCATCAAGGCGAAGAAATCAGCCGTGCGACAATAAATGGTGACAAAGTTGCGGTTGAAGTTTCGAAACGCGATGAATCGATTGATTATCTCGCGGCTGGCGTTGACGCAGGCAATTTTAGCATATGTGTGGTAGCTAGACTCTTTCTCGCAGCGGAGGAGGTATGGTAAGTGCAGAAGATGAATAAGATTGTAATGATGGAGCTGATCGCAAAGCCGCATCGTTTCCCAGAATGCTTCTCGGGTGTTTAGTTGAATAGTGGTAAAGTCCGGTGGGAACCAGAATTTATCCGGAAGGGCTTTCGCGACATTCAAGAGCTCTCGGTCGAGTTTTTGAGTCACAGTGAAATCCTGTAGAAAAGCGTCGCGCCTATTACGATCGATAATACGTCTCGCAATAAGAGTGTGCGCCCGCTCGAGCTTGCAGCTCGGCGTCTCGCTAGGAACATCATTCTCCATGTTGGTCTCTTGGCCGCCGTGTGGGAGACCAAGCATTAAGCTCAGATAGCTGTCCATATAAACGATACGGAACCACATGAACTTTGGGTTCACTTTGGCATTTGCCTCGAGGGTCTTGACCGGTGGTGGGTTCGGATGGTCAACCTTCATCAGCTGGGCAATCACCATAGCCTTCCTGAAAGCAAGCCATGCCCGTCGCAGGTTACCACCGTTAGACTGAAAGACGCCTTCGAGTATGATACACTCAAGACCTTCGATGCAGCCAACAATTCTTTCATTCGTGGTGACTAAACGTGCTGCAGTTTCCACCAATCTGTCCATGACAGTTGAGGGGTGTTCTGTAAGGCCATGGGTATGCTGGGATCGAAAATATTGCAGGAACAAAGCGAAGATGATCATACGTTTCGCCACCAAAACGGGCGGCGTCGTTGAAGGATCGGGAATCTTAGCGAAATCGTTGACAAAGTCGAAGGCCTCATGCTCGGGGCGATCGCCCGAGTTCGTGAAGATTTGATGGCAGTAGAATGTAGCAATGTAGTCCGACTTGCAGAAGACGTTGATGTCTTCTTGGGAAGGAAACGCCTTGAGTAGCTCCTCCGAGAGCTTTCTACATTCTTCCGTCATGTGAACAGCGGAGTTTCTTGTTGTGACACATGATTTTGGTGGAGGATTGAATGAGTCGCGGGATTGGTAGTCACTGGCCGGAGTGAAGTAGCCAGACTTTCTGCGTGCGGGCAGTCCGAGCCCAGCTAGAGCGACATCTCTCTCGACGTTATGGCCAACTTCAATCAGTTGCTCGAGAAGTGTTTCCACTCTCTGCATGCGATCGAGAAGCGGGTCACGATTGCCCTCAGCGTGGGCTTGGAATTCTTCTTCGGGCTGGTCTTGGCCGATGCATGGTGCACCACGACGGCGACAGGCAATGCACACTGTGTCTGATGTCGCATCGAATGTGCACTTGACCTTTCGCTTCTTGCAGTCCCAGCAGCTCTTGGTTCCCTTCCGAAGCTTTCGGCGCTTGGTATCAGGCTCTGGGCTTGTTGAATCTGTGTCGTGTTCATGTAGCTCCATGGCGCGCCGTTTCGGTGGAGGTGCAAGGTCGGACATGAGATGAGTGGGGCTCGATAATATGACGCTACTCTCCAAGCTATCAATTACCTTCGTACCACTGTGGAGACATTGATAGATGAAAAGGGCCAAGTGACGGCCTTTGCGAAGAACAAAGGTCCGCCGACTCGGCGGAAGGACCGAGTGGCACCGAGAGGGCTGACATCATCGAGATGCACAGGGAATACAAGGATCAATATGGAATCTGATTGGGTAGCAAAATTATCGCTAAGACGTTGCTGTCACGTGCTTCAAATGTGTATACGCTTCTTGGCAACACCCCAAACCCAGTGCTCCTCCACCCGGAAATTCTATTTTTTTGACTCAAAGGTCTTTATAGACTATTTGGTCGTGTGCTTGCTGCCCAAATCCACAGCTTTAGAACAGTAGTCCAGGCTGTCTTTCGTCTTCCTTGTGTCTATGCGAGACTTACATCAGTCCCGATTTCGACGTTCAGGCGGCACCACCTTGCTGTGCCCCTGCATGGAGTCGCTTCCTGGGGACGAACACTGCAAGCAGACAAGTAAATCCGACAAGACCGACGACGAGGGCAAAGGTAACTTTGATACCAGCCATGTACGCGAGCACGATAGCGGGGACTTGATTGGCAGGAAAAGCATGTCGAATTTGCGTCGCTCCCGTCCCAATAACTATCTGCGGGTTGACCTCTGGAGCTAACTTGGCGAGTTCGGTCACCATGCGGTTCACAAAACCGGACTGCGCAGCGGAGACGGAGAACGCTCCTCCGATGGTTTGGAAAACTCAAGGCAACCGTGTAAGCCCACGTGCTTTTCAGGAGAGATTAAGAATGAGCTTACAGAATACGGTTGCAGTTACCGACGACATGTCTTCCATCTTCGCATTTGCCTGGGCGATGGTGATGCCCATCTGGAATCCCAGTCCACAGGCAGCGCCATAGAAAAGTTGGTAGCCAATCCATTTCCCCATGGATGTACCGATGTCGAAAGTATACATCAAGCCGGCACTGATGGTCGCCATGACTGCACCCGCTACCATGAACGGCGCAGCATGACCAGTCTTCGAGACGACGGTGCCACTGATCATGCTTCCTACGGCCATCGCGAGAACCAAGGGTAGATTGAGGACACCAGACGAGATTGCAGTCCTGTTATCGACGCTCTGGAAGTAAATGGGTAGATAGTATAGGAGGACGAAATAGGATGCGGCGAAGAAGCATTGGAAGGCAGATGGCATCCAGACGAAGCGTTGGACCAGGAGACGGCGCTGCAACATGGCGCGGTCATGGTTGAAGTACTCCCAGACAACAAAAGCGATCCAGATCAGGACAAACCCTACGAAAAGACCAATTACAGTGCTACTATCCCAGGGCTTCTTCTGGCCTCCATACTCGACGGCGAGGATAAACGAGATGATGCCTGCCATAACAAGTCCTACACCGAGCGGATCCATCTGTAGGAACTTCTCCTTCCAGGTTGCTTTCGTCGTAATCGCTTGGGGCGGGGTTTTGAAGAATAAAAAGAGTAGGATTCCAGAGAGCCCGCCGACTGGGAGGTTGAGGTAGAAGCTATAGTTGTCAGCGTCTGGCTGCGATGCATCGGGGTTGAGTGTCCACTTACCACCAGCGCCAGGTAACCTTATCCGTGAACACGCCACCAAGAATTGGCCCAAGGACACTAGACAATCCGTAAACAGCACCAATCATTCCAATCAGTCCAGGTCGCACCTTTGGTTCCGCAGCGAACGCTACAATGGTGAAGGCCCCTGTCGCGACTCCAGCAGCGCCGACACCAGCGAATGCGCGGCCAATGACGAAGGTCGTTGAATTTTGTGAAACCGCGCAGATAAGACTACCGACCATGAATATGAAGATTGCACCCAGAAAGGAAGCTTTCAGCGGGAAGTATTTGAAAAACTTTCCGGATGCAGGCTGGAAGCCGCCGTAGGTCATAAAGTATACGGAACCGTACCAGGACACCATGTTCAAACCGTCGAATTCATCAGTGATTTTGGGAATCGCGGTACCGATGATTGTCATGTCGAGGGCTACCAGGAAGACAGCGGCGACCAATGCGAGAAGAATGGGTACCAGGCGTTTGCCTGTCGGATACTCTTCTGCTGGCGCATCATCGGGAGTGGTTGCCTCTTGCTCTTCAACGCTTTGCTCATAACTCTGCTGCTCGTCCTTTTCTTCTGCCATGAGATCTGGAGTCGTGACACCGCTGGGAGACTGCGTATTCGTGCCCGGCGGCAGCGTATGGTCGGACGACTTCTCTGGCTCCATTACGCAAACCCTCGCTTCCAAAAGTAATGAATTGAAACGTAATACAATACAGGAAGAAGTTGTAGTGCTAAGTATAGGGAAGGTGCGAGTCTTAAGGCTACGGTTGGATTGTTGTCTTCTTAAGATATTATCACATAGAACCAAAGAGATGTCGGGGGCCGAAGGCGAAAGGGAAGGTACTTGCGACGTTCTACAGTAGCAGCGACAGACCGCGTCTCCTATATATAAGACACGGAGTTAATTTCTTACTACCGTTGCAAATCCAATTTCGTCAGTCAAACGGCTTTGTTTTGGCTGTTTTCATTGAGCCCAATTGAACAGGTGCCCATTCCCATGCCAGGCAAGCCACGCCAAGACCGATTCACCGAGCCTTCGGCGGAGCGATCTTTCCCCTCTTGTACAGTGATTGGCTTGCTATTATGTTTGATTACCTCACTCTCTTGAGATTTCGGAATGCTTGGAAAGCCGAGAAAGAATTGCAGCTGCTTAGTGGTTAATTCTACGTGACTGCGCGTGTCAATGTGAATTGAGGTGAGAGCCGAAAGCGGGAAGCGAGACGGCGATTTAGTGATACGTGAGTTCGAAATTAGGTTATAGCAGGATAGAAAGGAATACGTGTCTCAGCTAGGGATAATATTGGATAGTTTGTGTACCTAGAAAGTCGCTGGGGAGATCGTGAAGGAGGTGTAAACGGGCTCTATTCGGGCTCGGTGTTATATGCAGCATCTTCGCCGAGTCCTCGGTGATCTTCCGCACCAATCGAAGCATACAATAGAACTCCGACCTTGATCTACAAATCGCTCTCTCCATCCCAGCCCTATGAATCAGCGACACTCGAAAATCCGTTATCTCCACCTTGGTCCTTTAGATTTCAAGGTTTGATTTGGAGTTAGGGTTGTTTATTCAAATGATAGGCGACTTATGGACACAGCTTAAGACCGATGAATTAGAAGGACGATTTCAAGTCGCTCGAGACAGGTCCATTTTCTCTTTCTGGTCTTGCGGGAAGTCAATAGTTACGATCTCCTCCCCTGGCTGGGAAGCTTGCAAGATCGCCAGCCTTACTTAGTGAATAACAATTCCAAGTTGCCCTAAATCTTTGGCCTTCCACTCTAGAGAAATGTCAATCTCTTTTTCTTAAGTCCTGAAGAGACTCCACGTTCACAATCTTCTCCTACTCTTTCGCTACAGCTACTTACCCTTTGCGCTCACGCCAGATGAAATAAAAAGTTATTAGGAATTTATTCTCATCCTCTCATCCCGCTGATAAGCTTTATCTTCTTTATTCGACAAGAGTGCGGTTGCCGTGATAGTCGCTTCACACTTGATGAGGAGCTGTGTGGAGAGCGGATCATATAGTCAAGGGCATTTTTGAGAGGAACGCTGGTCTTGATATCAGCTCCCGCATCGAAAAGAAGTTGGATGATATCACGACTCGTATATTTGGGTGGAATATCCCGACAATCCAATGGCTGGTTCGATGCTATAAGTTGTTTTTAAAGAGGAAGTCAACGTTATGGCTATGACAGTGGCGACAGGCGTTGCTAAATGCAGGCCACTCATTCTCTAGATCGTGCTTGACGAATTTATATTGCAGACCCCAGCTACTAACCTGAGCACCACCAAGTGCCAAATTCTGTTCGCAGCGTCTATCCGCTCCTAATGGATGGTGGTTCTTTGGCTACTTCTTGTCCTCGAACTCTACATGAGAGAATGGAGCCTTCAATGCCGCTAGCTGAGACCACTCAATAGCTGCCAGTGCGATTTGTTCGATCTCTTCAGCTATCTATTAGGGATCTGAGCAGACATACGATCCCATGGTTGGTGTCTGTTTCGTGAAATACACCAACACTTTGATATTCCCTGTTGCAGGAGCGACGCGTAGAGGATCTGCGAAAAGCTGCAAATAAAGTAGCGCACAAGTGGTCTTTCTAAGAATAGTCCTTCGATTTTCCTGGAGAATGCTGTGACCAACATGGATATGTTGAAATCGGATTGTCCTTTAGGTCTTCTAAGATAGAGTATCGTCTTGTGATTATGGACTGTCTTGATAGATGATTTCTAAGTAGATAGGAGGGAGCGCGTAGGAGGGCACCTACTTCCCACTCAGTACAACATCAACACCTATTAATCTAAGAGTACCCACGTACGTCTCTGACGTGTGAACTGCGTGGACCTGACTCTAGATAGGGTACTAGATAGGGTAGTAGATAAGGTGCATTTCATGGCGTTGAGATAGGCTCTGCTTCCAACTATTGGTTTGCCCAGGGGAATGACTTGTCCACTCGTCGCCAGCTTCATTCAGCCGGGGATCGACCCTACTACTAGCTTTGTATACATCGCACGGTGCCTCGTAGTCCAGACATCGTACTCCATCTTGTTTGCCGTCGAGGTAGTGGTCTAATGATTGCCGGCGACATTTGCCATCTGCGTTGAGAAACCATGCTACTACATTAACCCTCTAGCGGAGTATTCGAGCTTGCTAAGAATGAGAGCACTAGCCTCTGTAGCCAGCTCGTTGATGAGTCTACTTTGATCGATCGGGCCGACCTTTTGTTCTCCAGTTTCCGCTTTTTGACGTCATCAGTGGATAAGCGGGACTATTCCGCTGAAGACCTTCCATTGGCCCGGCTAATTGGAAGAGCATTGATCGAATCTAAGATCGGGAGTTACCACGGTAAAGAGAGTTAGTTTTAGGTTGTTAATTCGTGAAAATCGTGACAAGGATTTATAGACGAGCTCTCGATGATACAGTAGTGCTATAGAGAAAGAAATCCCGCCCCAACATTCTTCAAGTACCTAAACATTCTAGCCGTGATTCCATTCGTCTAGTTCTATCTTTGGATTCAGTCATGTCCGCCTCTCCAAATCTTTATGAAAACTTCAGATCAGAATGTCCCCAAATTCCCGATGTCGTTCTCAACGATCCTGCCAATAGGGGGATTAAAGTCATCATCATCGGTGCCGGTGTAGGCGGCATCCTCCATTCCTATAACATTGATAAACAGTGTTCTAATGTCCAGTATACGGTGTATGAGAAGAATTCGGATGTAGGAGGTACGTGGTTTGAAAATAGATATCCGGGGTGCGCCTGCGACGTGCCTAGCCATAATTACTCTTACCATTTTGCCCCAAATGTAAGTAACGTCAGAGAGACTCTGCGAATGATTGAACAGGTACTAATATACTCAAAGCCGCACTGGCCAAAGTTCCTGTCCAGCCGTGAAGATATCTGGGCCTATCTCGATCGCGTATGCAACGTATTCAATCTCCGGCGTAACATGAAGTTTGAGTCGGAAGTTATCGAGGCTCGCTGGGATGACGCTTTAGCTATATGGAGAGTAAAAATACGCCAGACGATCGATGGTGGAAGCCCACAAGAAATCGAAGATACTTGCAATGTCCTGTGGTATAGCACCGGGTTGCTCAACAAATGGAAATGGCCTGAGGTTGAAGGTTTGGGTGACTTCAAGGGGAAGCTGATGCATTCCGCGAGCTGGCCGGAGGAGTATGGCCAGGAATCATGGAAAGGACAAAAGGTTGTAGTTATCGGTTCAGGGGCATCATCTTTGCAGATTGTTCCATCCATGCAGCCTCACGTCTCGCATATGGATGTGTTCGTGCGAACGGTAAGATGAAATCCTAGCCTATTGTCATCGTTCAACAGATGATATCTAATGAAGTGCTAGGGCATCTGGTTTGCGCCTCTTGTTGAAGAGTACGAAGCTGACTATGTATACTCGGAAGCGGAGCGCGCAGCATTCATAAAGGACCCTTTGGAAATTCAGGAGCATATTAAGATGATGGAGCAGAAATTGAACGAAGCATATCCGGCACTCTGGATGAAGAGTGATATGCAAAAGGGTCTAAGGTCTCACTTAGAGAAGGTTTTGGATCAGCAATTCCAAGACAAGCGGCTTTTGAAAGGTGTGTTCTCTACAAACTATATGGGATCATGCTGGGAATCTAATAAACCGCAGGGTATCTGCCCAACTTCTCCGTTGGTTGTCGCCGTATTACACCTGGTTTCCCCTATATTCGTGCCGTCCAACAGGAAAATGTCAATGTGCACTTCACTCATGTTACCAAGATCGTTCCTACCGGCGTGATAGGAGCTGATGGCGTGCTTCGAGAGGCTGATACCATCGTCTGTGCTACGGGTTTTGATACGACCTATCGACCACGATTCCCCATCATTGGCAAGTACGGAAGAAATCTCCAGGAGAAATGGAACGAGGAGGCAACAGCCTACTTCGGGGTTGCTGACCCCGATATGCCCAATTTCATCATCCATGGCGGGCCGCCGGGGCCGCTTCAAAACGGGTCTCCAATGGGCGTCTTCCACGCGTTATCCTCTTATGGTATCCAAATGATCCAGAAACTTCAAAACGAAAATATCAGGTCCCTCCGCCCTACAGCTTCGGCGCTCCGTGCCTTCGACGACTATATCCAGGCCCTGGTTCCGCATACTGTCTTCAGCGATGACTGCCGGAGCTGGTATCGCAATAACAAAACGGGGAAGGTGACAAATATATATCCTGGAAGCGCGTTGCATCTTATGGAGATGTTGGAAAGACCACGGTGGGAGGACTATGAGATTGAGTACTGGAACGAGAATAGGTTCTCGTTCATGGGTTGGGGATACGTCAAGGGGTTGAAGGAGCCGGGAAATGATCTCACGTATTATTTGACACCGGATAAGATTGATCCTGCCTGGGTCAGGGCTGTGATGGAGATTGAGACGAATGAATAGATGTAGGATAGATCTAATAGGTGATACTAGCCGACATCAATACTTACTAGCACTTGGTTGACTAGGGTACTGTCGCGAGATGTCAAATTCTAGTGTATCACTCGACCCCGCTTCTTACATTTCGTAGCTTGATATACCGCATCTTTTTTTTCCTTCTCTCTAGCAAGTCTGTATAATTCATCCGAAACATGAGCCAGTGAGAGTGGCAATTTTGACTGTGTGATGAGAAGAGCCGATAGAATCGATTTCTGCAGCTTTTCTGGCTATTCTTCTTGGTGGCTCTTAAAATGAAGTACTTCACTTATATCAATGATTAGTAGTATTCGCCAAGGAGGTAGGAGGAGATGATGGAAGAAGTGCATGTGTTCCGTGAAGCATGTATAGTGCGATAAGAGAAAAGAATATTATGCAACGTTTGTTGGCTTCAAGTCTTGCAAGTCAATTCTATCTCTCTCTCTCGATTAATATACAACCGAAGTTTAACATTTTCGGTCCAGGTGAAGAATGCATGCCACGGAACTCGCCTTGCGGGGACAGTCCGCATTATTTGGACTACTAAGATCTCTCAGGCATGTAGCTAGAGCAAAAGATAGAAGACGCCGAAATGTCACAATTCTAACAATAACCATGAGTTGAAGTAGTAATATGAGCAAATAGCCATATGACTATACGTAGTCTCGTGACGTTCTAGATAATTCATACATTGGCAGCCAACAACTCTTTCGACACAGCGTTCCTCATGTTTTCCTGAAGCCATGAAGGAAATCCTCGTATCAATGAGGTCCACCAATATGCCTTGGGGATTATTATCTGTCCTCCATACCCAGAATAAAGCTGCTCAACAATTCTGTTGGCAACATCTTCCGGTTCTGTCCATCCACCAGTCATCTTACCGCTGTCAATTAGTTTCTGGACCATTGCTGTTCGAATCCAATTCGGATGGACAATTCTGTTTTCGCAAAGTCAGTTAGACGCTGCTCGACTTCGTGTAAGATTCTGTACGTCTGTACTTACGTTGCGCGCACTCTTGGTGAAGCATATACGAACTTTAACTCCTGCGTCAGTCCTTCATGCAATGCTAGAACACCAGCTTTTGTTGATCCATAATCCACATTGGATGCCTGAGTCGTAAAGGAAGCTAGGCTTGCCAGGGCTACGATATGGCCATGGTTTGCTTTGATCATGGCTGGAAGGAATTCTTGAAGGAGCAAGTAATGCGCGATGATGTTGACGTCAAAGACTTTGCGCAGTCTGTCTTCCGAGATTTCGAGGATAGGCTTTGCATTGCCAATTCCAGCATTGTTGATCAAAACCGTAGGCTCGCCATGATCCTGCCTTATCTTCGCTGCCACGGCTGCAATATCGGATGAGGACCCAATGTCGAGTTTGTAAAAATACTGATTTTCACCTACATGAAGTCAGGTAAACTGTCAAGAAAATGATTGGTAGTTCCATACGCTTTTGTGCCTCCGGTGGTGGGTTTACATCGACGATGATGACCTTCACCCTTCGCTGAGCTAGTTTGTCCGCAATAGCTGCCCCAATTCCACTGCTTCCACCTGTCAAAAGCACGATTTCCTTATTCCAATCCCAAGTCGGGTCAGAAGTCGCATTATTCACTACTCTGCGAGAGTACCATCGATTCAATTGACCACAAACGAGCCAGCCAAAAAATGCTCCCCCGGCGGCAAGGACAGGAGGAGACTTCGCGTATTGCAGGGCGCGATCCAAATCAACTTTGGGAGTCATTGAGGAGGTAGTAATTGAATATCTGATTAGGTATGAATGAGCAGTCGTTCCAATACTTTTAGGGTGCATCCGTTTAAAGAGGCATCACCTACTTGCCGCGTCTGTTTACCGCTCTGTGCTTGCTAGTAGTATGCGATGCGACACACTCACGGAATTCGAGCGGAAGATTTCCGTGAAGTCTTTGCGTTCATGCCTAATTGCATGTGCTAATACTTTTGTTCGTACAAGCTTGTACAGAGTTCCATCGACGGAACAGGCATTAGCGAAACCGTTATTGTACCGGCTACGGCCATAAGAGCCTTGGCTCGGCCCGTATTCATCCCGATCATGATAGATCCGGGTCGGAACTCGTGCGCTTCCGAATGTGAAAGCTCAATGACCTACTTAGACCCAGACAAAGTCAAGCCGAGGCAACTTGTGGCAGAAATACCATGCCGGCAGATGTTGCGGATCTTGAGGTTTAGTTCACTCGAACTCGGCAAATACTTTCGGACTCTGAAGTAGTATTTTACACATATACTTGTGATATTATGTTTGTGCCATTAATTGTATTCTTTCAACTTGCGCTGATCGCACCTGTGTTTAACGATGTCAACTCCAGATAGTGTTGAATTTACTACCTTCGACGGTCTTAAGCTGGGAGGGCATCTTTACAGTGCTGGTATCAATCGACCATGCATCATCATGACCCAAGGGGTAAGTGAGGCCTCCTTATTAACAAACTATCTCTTACGCATGAGCAGTTTTCTGGGCTCAAAGAGCACTTTTTACCGGACTACGCCGCACGATTCAACGAAGCTGGTTACACCGTCCTCATCTACGACAATCGTTGCTGGGGTTCTAGTGAAGGTCTTCCGAGAAACCACGTCGACCCCAGTCTTCAACTACGAGACTATGTGGATGCATTCGACTTCGTCGGCACGCTTCCTAGCGTCGATCAAAGCAAAATAGTCTTTTGGGGAAGCAGCATGTCCGGAGGGAACGTTATTTGTGCTGCCGCTATGGAGAGGAGAGTATCTGCGGTTATTGCTCAGGTTCCTTTCGTCTCGGGCGAGCAGGCGAGCCGAGCTTTCGGTCCCATGCACGGCATGCTTCTCGCTGAAAGAGGGGCTATAAGAAAAGGGGCTGCGCCGACTCTAGTTCCCGTGACTCCCGAAACTATGGAGGAAGCTACAAGCGGGACGTCAAAGGCGATTTTAGGGGACCCAGAATCTGTCGCATTCAATGCAGAGATGGACCGGCGAGGTTATACCCGAGAAAAGTTGGCAACATTCCAGAGTGCCCTCGCGATGGTTTTGCACGAACCCCACGCAATTATCCACAGACTGGCACCTATACCTTTACTCATGGTTGTTGGAGACAGAGATATGACAATCTCAACTCCAATGCAGCTGGAAATGTTCTCCAAAGCGCTGGAACCGAAGAGACTGCATATACTGAAGGGCGCAGGCCACTTCGAACCATACTTTGGTGAGGTATTCGAGCGAAACATCCTGGCTCAGCTTGAGTTTTTGAGAAACTTCGTGTAGTTACGTAAATAAATTCACTGATCTAAAGGCCCCTATCGTGTATCACAAGAATCCCAAATCTAGAGAACTGACATTTAAGCCATGGTCCGTGCACATCTATCATTTGCTGTTGATTAAGAATACGTTCAATAGTCGCTTCAGGAACAATGGTCAAGCCATACTAGTACAACAACCATGTTTCTCTCGGCAATTGCTTCAGCCTGAAAGTCCCGATCCTATGGCCTTGCTTGGAGTGAGGCAGTTCTCGGCAATACCCAAGACAACCCCTTCCCAGCGGAATAAAGCCGTGATCTTATCAACATCAAACTTCACTATGGGCTCGTACCCGCATTTTACCCCTAGACCCCGCATGGCACTACTGAACTAGCAATGCGGGGGAACCGGCATTAGGTTTGACGGTATCCGTTCTTGCATTCTACATCAAAGGAGGGTTCCTATAATAGGTTACGCAAAGAGGTGAGTGAATAGTCAAAACACCTTCCACGCTCTCTTCACTCATCAGAACTATTATCTTTACTACCACGAGCATGGATACTCGGGCTATCAAGCCGATAGACACACGAATTGAGAGTATCAATGCTCGACCACAAATTCTACCACTTGAAGTCGAAGCAACGATCGACGCTGAGCCAGTCCATCTCGGTTGGCGTACATGGCTTGTTGTATTTGTCTCAGGTTTCTTCGCGTAAGTATCAACCGTCGTCACCAACTTGAAACTTTTAGTTTATGAACGAATACAGTGTCTTCACGCAAATATTTACATCGGTAGCTGCACCGTCCACGATTGCTTTCATCGTGCAGGATCTAGGCAATCCTGAATTATCTGGCTGGGTCATACAAGTAAGTCTTAAGCTTCTCGAAATAGAGTGTCGCGGTTTGTATGGTTGAGTTGACCAGTATGAATTATAGTCGCCGCTACTCATGCAAGCCGTACTTAATCCGCTCTTTGGACGACTATCAGATGTCCTCGACCGTAAGATGCTCGTCGCAATTCCTCCGCTCTTTGCCGCAGCTGGATCTTTCATCAGTGCAAAATCGGTTGATATGGGTATGCTCATTGCCGGGAGCGTCCTCACTGGCATAACGTTGGCCACTATTGGAGTGGTCCAAAGCATACCAGCTGAGGTACTCCCTCTGAAGTATCGCTCTCTTGCCAACGGCATAGGATTCCTTGGTGGCTCGTTTGGTGGGCTGTAGGTATCTTCCTCTATCGTCTGATTTCCATAGCTAATTATGCAGGCTGGGTGGTTTTCTGGGAGGGGTATTCTGCAGAAACCCCGGCGGTTGGCGAAACATGTTTTGGATGCAGGGTGCGCTTCATATAGCTTGCTCCATCAGCTTGTTTGCCCTCTATTGGCCCAGGAAACATTCGGAGTTTCCACGTAGAAGTATCAAGGAGATCGCTTGGGCTTGTGATCCTATTGGCTGTCTCTTCTACGTTGGAGGAGCGACACTGTTACTGATGGGCCTCGCTTGGTCCTCGGGCTCGTACCCGTGGTCGGATGCTCATGTTATCGCACCCTTTGCTCTTGGATTGCTATTTTTAATTATTTTCGGTCTTTACGGTGAGTAGAAAAGACCAGATCGTCAAGCTTTTCCGCTAACGTCTTGCAGAATGGAAAGGACGATCCGACGGCATTTGCGCCCATATCTTCTTCCAGTCGGGTCGAAATTTCCCATTGTCTGTGTTTGCTTGCGCTGTAGAAGGTTGGATGTACTACAGTGCTGTGAATACTATCACCACCCAAATGACTTTCTACCTAGAATGGGACACGGATTCCCTTCGAATTTCCGTCCGGCAGCTCGCTTACTTCTTTCCGACGGTCTTCACATCTCTTCTCATCATCTGGTATTCGACAAAATTCAAAGATATTAAAGCACCACTGGTTTTGTGCTTTACTATCTTTCTGGCTGTTTCCTGTACATATGTGGGAACAAGACCAGACTGGGGCAACATTCAATATGGCCTCAATGCCATCGCTGGGATTGGTCAAGCTGGGCCGCTCACTCTACTTCTTGTGGCAACTCAATTCTCTACACCACATGCCTACCTCTCTACGGCTACGGGACTAGCGTTTTCCTCCCGGGCGATTGGTGGAGCATTTGGAACAGCTGTTCTCTATTCTATTATTAACGGGCATATCTCTAGCAACTACAACGATGCTGTCGGAAAGGCTGCTATGGCATCCGGCCTATCCCCCGATGCTGTGGTTCCTCTCCTCAGTATCATGAAGGAAGGTAATGGGCCACCTACCAAGGTTGCATTACTCGCTGTTTTGTCAGAAGTCATTCCTGGTATTGACTCTACAATCGTCAGCAATGCGGTTAATGCAGGGCATGGGGTGTATGCTAGAGGGTATCAACTAGCATGGGCTAGTATTGTCCCTTTCGTTGTAATTGCAATTATTTGCTGCGCGTTCTTAACGGACGTGAAGCATATGATGACTGAGAAGGTGGAAGCAACTATAGAGAAGGTATCGGATAAGACGGTGGAATATTGATTTTAGGGAAGAATCTAGATGCATTTTGAGAGCTCTATTAGGGATATGATTATTATATCTAATTATAAATATATTCAGGCGTTCAATTGTCACCAGGAGCAAGAATGTTGGCTTTGCAATAGGATGGACATATAGATATGAAAACGAGTGCTTCGCGCACCGAGGGCCATCATTGGAAGCTAGAGGTAGTGAGTATAGCGGTAGGGATCATCTTCATTTTTGTGATCGTTTCGAGCTAGAAGGAAGATCGAGGTGTGGTGAGAAGTAGGCAGAGTTGAAATCACTAGCAGAATTTGCGAATTAGATGTAACCAAGTACGTAACCATTTGTGAATCTCTGCTACTATACATTTTTGCACTCTTTTTGGGCCTCGTTTAGAACACAACGCAGGCCAATTCGTTAATGCATATGGTATGTATCAGAAAACCTAGTCTAGCGTGGATGTTTGAATGTTGGTTTGAGACCTCCTCACGATAAACTGTAGGGGAACACCCTTCTACCTAAAATAGAATTATCATATCATTTGAACAAAAAACTAAACTTTCTATCTATCATACCTATGAACCATCCAGTATAGAGATCTCTAGACAATACATTATGTCAATATCGGAATGGAGATGATCCTATAGAATTGCTAACATAGAGTAATTTCTTGTTCCAAAATATTTTCCCTATTACTAGGTTCAAAAAACTCTCCATTCATGAGCCCATGGACATAGCATTCCCCAACAGCTTCATAGAGATTTCCACACGGCCTGAGTACCACTGGAAAGTTGCATCCAGACAAGATAGCGACCACATCTCCTTGGAGAACAGCGTTAGGAGCTAAACCCAGGTATCCAGTAATTGTTGTTATCAGTGTTCTTTCTTGTAAAGAAAGAATAGCTAGACGCATCTGTTTTCCAATGTCTGCACTCTTCATATCCGCTCTCCTGAATCGCGAGAAGTAGTTACGAAAGCTTTGGCCACCAATACGGAACTCTTTATTTGCTTCTCTAAACTCATGAAATTTCCGAAAATAGCCCATCTTGGACATCGTAGCCCATTCGGAATTTGAGTGAAAGTTGATTCCCCATGGCACATCAAGGAGTGAAGAATCATCACTACCTCCAGGATGGTTCATAAGCAAAGTCCGCCAAAGAGCTTGAGATATATTGCTGCCGTATCGGTTTGAAGCATTTTCTGGTTGAACGAAGCCAGGACCTAGAGAGGGCCGGGGAGATGACTGAGGAGGAATCCAGGCGCCAACACCGTCTATGTTATCCACTATAAAACCACTACAACTAAGGAGGTCTTTCTTGCCGTTCCTCGAAAATCGAATTGAATCAGGTAAACTTCTGCTCGCTTGGCAGCACCTCAGATGTCGCAAGTGATGGCGTTTAAATGGCAGTCTCCAATCTGGCACCCACGAAGGCCACCCTTTCTCAAGTGAGATGCCTCCGTATATGATTTTCTCCAGTCTTTTCGTTGTACTAACAAGTGAGATCATGAATTCCGTGTAGACTTGTTGCTCTGAGAGTGAATAGTCGGGAATGATCTTCGATGAAATGGTAGCTTCCAGTAAGCCCAGTATTCCGTAAATTTTATCTTTCTTGTCAGTGGCATCCGCTCGGCGAACAAGATTCAGGAGTTCGTCTAATCTCCCTTCAAGATGTGAATCAGATGTGAGCTTTATCAGACGATACACGCGGCTGGCAGATAACCATAATGCTGATTCTGAGTCTAGGTAATGGTCGGATTGGTGGGTCTCATATCCAGAGACTCTTAATATTTCCTGCCAGAACACAACACCCATTCGAATCATTCTTCTTGTCAGCTTTAATTTCCCACATAGTAACAGCGTTGAATTGTGGTTCATTGCAAGCTCCTGAATAATCCATGATCGATTCCAGTAAGGCCTTTCCATGAAAGCACAAAGGGCGTCCCATTCATTACGAGGAAACTGACGTGCTATCAGAAGTGGGTTCGTATGGGGATTCCGGCAAAGATTATGCATGACTTTAACTGCGTCTCTGTCTACTCCCTCCTCCCTGCCAAGCCAGACTATTACAGCCCTTGCTCTACTGTAAATGTCCCTCATGCGCTTTACTTGGTGATTTCGCTCACAGAGATTGTCTTGATCAATGCATAGCGAGTCCACCCAGTAGCGCATACCCAACTCTGTCTCTCTTAGGCTTCGCAAGGTTCGTAATGCTTCTTCCAAATTGTTTGAGACCTCTTTGCAGATTCCATTCAACAGGATCTTTCTTGTATTATCTCCGTCACCCCATGTGTAAGATAGGGCTTCAAAATCGCCCCAGGTATAGCGAAATGCGCCGGGATGTTTGCGATTCCGAGTTAGGCCACGAGATATGGAGGGATCCAGTGTCGTCGCCTTTTCTAGGGTTGAGTCTCGCAAATCCACGTCCTCGGTAAATCTGTCCCACCAAATCCGATGCTGTTGGTTTGGTAGATGTACATGGAACTGTTGAATTGCCTGTATGCTATCTAATGGGACGTTCTCAATAGTACACTGGATAGGCCCCGAAAGACTAAGAAACCGGAGAACGCGTATTTCATTTTTTGTATCGTCAAGGGGCTCGTATTGCATTTTGCAGAGGGAACGAAGAGAAATAATAGTCACATGTATTGATTGTATTGATCTAAGCAGATGGTTGATAAGTGGTAGGTGGAAAAGCGGCAGTTTACGGGCCACACATTTAAATATGTTGCCAAGTAGCTGTCAGAACTGTGGATAGTAGCGCAAAGATGAGCCACTTTCACACTATATTTAATTCCTTGTCCGAAAAAACCGGTGAGGATTTCAGAATAAAAGTGTGATCCATCGGCGTCATTATAACAGGCTCCAGCCACCACCACCGCGACCAACAAACATGCACCCTGCACCCAAATTTGCTTGTAAAAACCATATTTCAAGGTAAGATACACTGTATATGGCGCAAGAGATAGTGAATTGCTAAGCCCAGTCAGTTCAACATGGGATGTAGTGCGCATGGTTGCCTCCGCCCCGCCATCTACTGGGAACTTTCTCACCAATGACAATTGACCGCACAGCACCAAGTATTATTTCTACTGTGGCTTATACTCACCGGAACGCCACATGGATATATAAGTGAGCTTATTGTTACAAGGAACGAGTAATGAAGTACCCGCTTAGCAGACGATCCGGCACAACATAGGGTAGCCTACAAAGGAGCCGAATTTCAATGGGTATTGTCGCCCTCGTGGGGCAGGATTCTCGGGAATTAAGCCCACACCAGGGAAGAATTAACACTGCTAATTTTTTGTAGAACAAGTATTTCGATAGGTTTTATACGTTAATAAACTGAGTACTTTCTTATACCTTCTTAAGCAACCTTCAAATAATTGTGTAGGTGTTTTAGATAGGCGTTAGTTATGATTTTAAGGAATCATTGGATTCCCAAGAATCCAGAGTGTCGATAGCTGCGTACGGAAAGCACATATGAGCGAAACGGCAAAAACTTAGCATCGCGCAAATTATCCCGCTTATCTTAGCATCCTATTGATGGAACTAAAGGTAGTGTTTTACAAATTTGTAGAAATTAACAATGCAATCTTGAATTTTTGTCGCTTTCCTCATGTCCACCGATCGAACCTGAGCCGCCGCTTTGCTAGTGAACATATAGTTATTTAATCCTACACTCACAAAGCAGAAAAGCAATAAGCGAAAGACGGGAGGATCTATCGTTAGAATATCTTATCCCGGTCATCGAGAGATATTCTTTTTTTGTTCTTTCACTGACCTTTTGGTTCATGTCCTCAACGTATTGCAGAGACGCGATATCTTCATGATGTGAGCAGTAGGATCTTTCAAGTGTGTCACAATCAATAACAAAGAAGATGTGATTTATTTTTCGTAAATTGTCTCGCCTAGGAATGATGATACGTGCTCGAACAAATCGGGTTCTCATAGGAAGCAAATTACCATGCTGGGAAGAGTGAGCGAACCTCAGAAACAAATATAACTCGTAATATTTACGATTTATTCAGTCGTAAGACAATATACTGGCTCTATGATAGTACCTTTGCAGGCCCTAGAGGATAAATTTGGTTGTATCCGGCCTTCTGTTGAGTTGTGATCCATGGTACCAACTCGGTCTGTTACCTGCCACCTCCGCCACCCTGTCACCCAACATCGCAAATCACAGCTCATACTTCAGTACACGCTTCTAATCCTTTAACCTAAACGCAACAGATATCGAAGCCCCTTCCAATCAGCCATGCGAGTCAAAGCGCATGGTTCGCCCGCGCAATTCATCCGCGAAAGAGCTCAACCGCTCTGGAACTCCCGGATTCAGGACCTCACAGCCCTCCAACAAAATCACTCGGAATCTATCCTGGTGGCCTTGGATACTGAAACGTCAAGCCAACCCACTAATAGATATCGAAAGCCTTGCCAAGACGTCAGCGAAGTTGGTATAGCAATTCTGCTGTTAAATGGTCAAATCACTCAACCATACGAGGGTATCAAGCAGCTGCATTCTGAGGGCGGGGCCGAATTATTCACTATTCAGATCCGAGAGAGAAGAGTGCTGCCGAAAGAGAGACTGATTGGGCCGGCAATAAGGAGTAACCCTGGAGACGTTGCATCTATCATCGAGAGCATACTTTCGAAGTATAAAGGACGCTGAACACTCGTCGGATTCGACCTTCATAACGAGTTTAAATGCATGATAGAAGAGTGCCCGACTATTCTTCCTTACTTCACGGCGTGGTTAGATGTACAGGAGTTCGCGATGCAGCGATGCAAAGAGTTTGCCGTAGAGCCAGCTAAACTTTCCCCGCTTGGACTTTCGGACGTTCTGAAGGCCATGGACATACGAGATCAGCGTCGCCACCTGAAGGCTCATTATGCCGTAAATGATGCATTAAGGTCTTTGATCGTATTGTGTGGCCTGGCATCAGACCCTTCTCTGCTTTCTGATATGTGTTCAAGGCCAGCCACTCGAACTTCTGTCCAATGCTATTCACAACTCAAATTTAAATATGGAGGATATCACCATCCATTCATGGCGCGTGTTAGCACCATCAATGGAGGAAAGCTTTCCCCATGGCCACCTCAAGCCGTTTCAAGACATTTCTTCGCGGCGCACGCTGACACGAAGGCCGTTGGGCTTAACTGGAGGAAAGAGAAGGATAAACCCGAGGGTGTACGGTTCTAGCAGCTGGAATCTCGTACTGTTGAATCTTTGGATAAACTTATTGCTGAAATTCACGGATCGACTCTCAATAGAACCAAGCTTTTAGTTGCCAAATTCAATTGTCAAGATAGCCTAGAGCGGGAAGCGGACGAATCGATGGAATAAAGTTTGACCTATGAACTGGAAGTTTCCTAAAATTCAATGTATTGTTAGCTCTGTCTTTAAGCTACAAAGCCGTGGCTTCCTGGTCACTCCGATCGCACTCGTTCGCAACAAATCTCAACAGGCACCGGAACTTCAACCGGGACGGCGTTGGCGACATGCAAGGAGAAAGTGACGAGAGGACCCTGAAAGGCAACAGGTTGTTGTAGTACTTATCAAACCACCTTGAGTGTTCGGAAAGGCTTTCTGTGTACAGGATTCGACGTGTTTGTCCATTGCCATGCGCGTCAATGTCCTGCTGGTCGAACAAAGTCTTGTGGATTCAGACGATGGCCAAAAACCTCTCGCAAAAGGCCGAAAAATAGCCAGCCTTGGATACACACTGCGCTGGCACGCTGGTTCGACGTCCACTGGCGACGATCTGGAAAGCTCTCGAAGCCATTTCCATTGTAGAGATTGAAAGCTGTTTCGTACACTGGTATGTGAGGGAGAGGAATACCACTCTTTGGGCTTGCCAAGTGGTCCATTGTACCATATCCGCTGCCCGATCAGTAGTGGCGTGAAGATGGTGAAAGTGGGGCAAGAATCAACTACTTATATTTGAAGGGAAGACGCAAGGCTGAGACAAGATGAAATAGGATGGGCCAATCATAGGCACCATGGTTGCCTGCTGCACATCTCAGCTCCCTCGGAAGGAAGGCACCTATTTACTGCATGCGCGATGCTAGAAACAGTACAATTAGGTGCTTGTATGGTGGTGATTTGACGCCCGTTTCTTACGAACCCTTACAATGCTGCACTCATGTACACTTTAATTCACAGCCCGAATGATTTAGTACGTTACAATGAAGCTCATTCGGATCTTGCATACGATGAAGGTATATTCTATTAAAACTCTTCCAATTTAGCTTGATGAAGTTACTGACGTTGTAATGAAAAGATCACCCTAGTCAAGAATGGCCCTATGAGACACTGAATTCAAGGGGAGGGAGGAGACACTTAGAGCAGCAATTCCTTGCAGGATAGTCGCTAGAACCTTATGCACGACAGCAGTCCTTATCGTACTGTGACTGGCCTTTGTCTGGAACTCGAGTCGCATGGCTGCGTATCGCGATGACGCCTTCTATAGTGGCTTCAGTCAGTTGCAACAATTTTGCCCTCCTGTCTACATTATTACGTCTGACACATCCTCGCGCAGACGCGAACAATCGAGCGTTGAGGTTTCCTAAATAATAATAGGTTCTGAGGCTAGTCATAGAAAATGAACCTCGATAGGTGCATATACGTCAAGTCGGGTATATTTTTATCTCTTCTTCGAGGCCTCAACCATGTTTTGCCGTTTGTGGCCTACTCGATTTCCAAAGCAGAACTAAAATTGCACGTACAGTTGCCAAGTATATATAGCTTTGGTTAATTGTATACATATTGTACACCTACTCTCAATTATACATTTGAGTCCCAAACGAACCTTTTGCTCGAGTGCCTTATAGCCAATTTTTCTATTCCATGCCTAAAGCCCGCCTAATGTTCCCCATCGTCCGCTGAGCAATCTCTCTTGCTTTGCTGCTCCCATCTTTCGCGATCTCCGCCAAAAACTCATCTCCCCCACTCCTCCCCATCACCTCCTCATACCTCCCCCTCACATCTCTCAGCCCCTCGTCCACCGTATCAGCAACCTTCTCCTTCAACGCGCGCATTGACAAGTCTTTCATGTCCCTTGCCAACGCGTCCGGGGATTCGGCCACACTCTCGTCCATGTGATACATTATATCCACAAGATTCGACACGCCCGGTCTCTGCTCCCGATCATACGACACACCCGCCACAGAATCCGTCAGTGCAGATTTGAACTTCCTCCCAATATCGTCTTTCGAGTCCGTGATTAGAATGCGGGACTTTGGATCCGGGTCCGACTTGGACATCTTATTTGTCGGCTTCGTGAGGGACATGACACGCTTTGCAGGGGAGAGGATTGTAGCCGGGGGGAGGAGCAGCGGGGACTCTGAATCTGGTGCATACGTGTGGTTGAAGCCAATAGCGAGCTGGCGCGCAAACTCGAGGTGTTGGGCCTGGTCCTCGCCGACGGGGACGTGGGTTGTGGCATAGAGCAGGATATCTGCGGCTTGCAGAACGGGGTAGGAGAAGAGGCCGAGTTTGAGTGCGGCTTTTGAGTTGGGAGAGGGGTCGAAGGGGGATGTGTTAGAGGGGAGGGCGAGTTTGCTCTGTGGTATTGTAAGTTCATCCATCAAGACTGCATGTTTGAACTGCATTCAAACGGGCGTGTAGATACCTTCCACTGCGTCATTCGCGACAAGTACCCCATGCTCGCATTGCAACTCAATATCCACATGAGCTCCGCATGCTGCGCAACTGTAGACTGGTAGAAGACTATCGACTTCTCCCGCTCAAGGCCTATTGCGTGCAAGCTGGCCAGCATTTCTTTGCGCCATCGGGCCAATTCGCTGGCATCTTGTTTAATTGTGATGGCGTGTAGGTCTACAACTGAGAATAACAAAGTTGTGTTTGGTGCTGCTTCATTCTGGAGTTTGACCCATTGCCGCAGCGCGCCCAGGTAGTTTCCTAGATGGGGGATACCGGTGGGCTGGATGCCAGAGAAGATGACTTTGGGGGGTTCGGACGGCGTAGATATCGATGACGATGAATTGGACCGCAAGAGAGAGGCTATTCGGGGGGGTGTTGCGGCGGCCCGGCGCAGGGCGTGTGTGCGGAGGAGAAGCATTACAGTTTCTTGTGGCCGCCGTCTGAGCCACAAAATGGAAGGCGCCGGGGTGCCAGCCGACTGTTCCTGCTTCGTCATTTGGTGTGGCGCGGGGCTTTCGCCAACCCAACCACACCCAGAAACACCACCTACTTTCACATCCACTCGCTCGAAGCCTCACCCATATCCTCCACTTCCTCGACCTACACAACGCGACATCCGCTTCTCCCCACCGCTTTGATCTCCTTCGACCCAGACAACCGCCATCATGTCGTGGACCGGTGCGTTTCCCCGCCAGGCCAGCCAGTATATGCATCCGGCGATGCTAACAGCAGCACAGGCTTCAAGAAGGGCGTCAACCGCGCGACGACGCAGGTGCTGATGAAGGCGGGCCAGGTGGAGCGCACAAATGACCGCGACTTCGAGACAGAACAGAGGTCCGCCGTCCTCCCTCTATCCGATCAGCATCCCCGCAAATCTCACATCTTACCTCCCCACCCACCTACCACAACCCTCCAACCTCGGACCATGAATTCTAACAGAAATGTCAACGTTACAGGCGCTACCGCACCATGGAAGCAGCAGCCAACAAGCTCCAAAAAGAGGCCAAAGGCTACCTGGACTCCCTTCGCGCCATGACCGCCTCGCAGATGCGCATCGCCGAGACAATCGACGCCTTCTACGGCGACGCCGGCGCCAAAGACGGCGTCTCGCGGTCCTACAAGCAAGCCGTAACCGACCTCGACGCCGAGACCATCAAAGCACTAGATGGTCCCTATCGAACCACCGTCCTAGATCCGATCCAGCGCTTCTGCAGTTACTTCCCGGACATCAATACATGTAGGGCCACCCCCAACCCCCAAATTGCCACCATGGATACCAGAACCCCCACATGCTAACACACCCAGGCATAACCAAGCGCGAGCACAAACAAATGGACTACGACCGCATGCGCGCCCAAGTCAAGAAACTCACCGACAAGCCCGACAAAGACGTGACCAAGCTGCCCCGGGCCGAAAAAGACGAACAGCTCGCCCGCGCCGCCTACGACCAACTCAACGAGACCCTGACCACGGAACTGCCCCAGCTCATCGACCTCCGAGTCCCCTACCTGGACCCGAGCTTCGAGGCTCTGGTCAAGATCCAGCTGCGCTTCTGCGCCGAGGCGTACAGCAGGATGGCACAGGTGCAGCAGTATCTGGATGCGAATACGCGAGACCAGTATGCACAGGGCGAGCTGGATGCGCGGGTCGAGGAGGTGCTGCAGGAGATACGAGACCTGAGTATCGCGGGGACGGTGTAGTTTTGGTTCGAGCTGCGAGAACATGGACCTGGATAATTCAACTATGCCATGTCGTGCCGTGCAGTGCCGTGCTTTGTTGTGCTCCCAAGGCTGGCGACGGCGTTATGATTGATTGATTTTCTTGTTCCTTTTTCCATTCTGATATCCCCTCGCCCAAGGGGAGGGGAGAGCGAGCCATCACACCAATTTTTTTTTTTTTTTTTCAAAGCGCAAATTAGAAGTTACGGGGATGATGGATGGATGGATTACGGATTGGGACATCGAGCGAGGGCAAAGCACCACTCACTCACTCACTTGCTTCCTTGCTTTGACGACGACCAAAGTCACGGATGCTCGGTTGTGTCACTAGATATGTCCCTCGTATGCATCTAAACACAAACACAAACACAAGCACGCTAATTATGAATCAAACTCGGTCGAATCGGGGATACCTGAACAACGTATGCATATGCTATGTGACCCTTCTCTCTCTCTCCCTTTCTCTCCGCGGGTAATCTAAGCCCCCACAACCCCTAATATACGCGCAAACCTCTGTCCAATCCAAAAAGAAAGGGGGTGGGGTGGAGTAGAGTGTTAAGATATGTGAAGCGCGCCACAGCAGGCTAGATAGAGAGATAGAGTAGGAGATGTGCAAATGCCAGGGGAAAAAAAAAAAAAAAAAAGTTGATGCTTCCTAAACTCCAAATCCATGCGACCATGCAAACCGTGAGTCGGGAACTGAAACTCCACTCCCGTCCTTTCTCGCCCCTGACCCCGAACCGACCAGACCCGACCCAGACTAGACCAGACGCCGCGCTTTGATAATGGGGATCCGGAATGAAGTGAGACGAGATAGCGCAGAAAGCTTGCAAGGAAAGAGATGTTGCGATTCCGTGCTCACTCCTCGTATGTGCATGCGTAGCCGTTGCTGTCATGTAGATCCGTGATTCGTTTGCGCAATGGGAAGGAAGCCGACCGTGTTTGTGTACTTTGTTAACACAGCCAGCCAGCAACCACTCCATCATCATGATGCCTTGATGTCCTCATCATCCTCATCGTCTTCGTCCTCGTCATCGTCCGCCCCAAAGTCTGAGTCCATCTCCTCATCCTCGTCGGAATCACTCCCCCCAAAGCTCTCTGCGTCGCTGTCCTCCCAGCTCATCTCGAAATCACCTTCATCCTTCTTAGTCATGAAAGCGCTCTCGTGCGTCGGCATCACATATCCCGCGGGGATATCCGCCTTGCTGGTCTCGAGGTCCTTCTTGACCATCTCTTTGTACTTGTCGGGATTGTTGCGGAGCATGACGCCGGCGTCTACGTTCGCGGGAGACGACACCTCGGCATCGTCGAGAAGGGAGAGCACGGAGATGAGCACGGTTTCGACACGCTGCACGGGGTTCCAGCGCTCGGAGGCGGACTCCCCGGACATTTCGTCTTCGCCGGGTGCGTGCAGGATCGAGATGCAGAGGCGGCCGTCGGGGTAGATATTGGGGTGGTAAAGCGGGCGGATGAATTTGAAGTCTGCACGCCGTCAGTCTTACGAAACTCACTCCAGACCATGGAGGAGAGACAAACCAGGCGGACTGTACGGGTAGTTCTTAGGGAAGGACAGCTTGGCCTTGAAGTAGCCGCCGTAGTACAGGGAGTCGGGATTCACGACGATGAGGGCGACGCTCCACTCGAAGACATTGTCGTTGATGAGCTGCGAGCCGGTTAGCAGTGTGTTCGCTCGAAGAGGCGGCTTGGGCGAGATGCTCAGCCGGAAGACGGCCGACTCACCTCGATGTTCGTCCATGGCTCCTTGCTCAGGCTCTTGTACTCGTTCATCAGTATCCGTTCTGCCATGCCGATGTCTTGCGGCGGCAGCCAAGCGCCAGTCTTCTGGTGGATGTTCGTCGACGCAGCAGTCGGCCGTATGCAGGGCGAGCGAAGCAGTTGGGTTGCAGGCAGAGGCGAGGCGAGAGTCGACTTGGGGATCGGCGGGCGAAGAGAGCGCGTGGTGTTGTGTGGGCAAGGAGAGTGGGAAAACACACGGCTGGGCGAGAGACAAGGTCGAAGGTGAGGGTGAATGAGGGTGACTGACGGATGCATGACCATGCCTTCCCTCGCCGGAGGCGACCTAGATCTGCGGGAACGTTCTGGCCCGTGCCCGGCCTTATCGGAAGGAGCCTGTTCACCGCCCGCCAGCCTTTCCGAGGCGGAGAAGGCGCGACGGAGGGCAACGGAGGACAGCCGAGTGCAACGGCAACCTTCGTCTGCACACAACTCTGTTTGTTTTCACGCCCTCTGGGCCGCACCACGCCTGGAGGGGAGAGAGATGGAGCCGCAGAGGCAGCGTCAAGACAAGCACACCATGCCGCCCGCCACGCTCGCCGTCTCTCGGTCGGGCGCGAATCGAGCACACTCATGCGCTGGTGACCGCAACGGGCGCAAATCACGCATCGGGCGCTGTGTGAGTGATTATTGACCAACAGGGTGAGGCCGGGGGGCGAGCAATATGACCACGACTATAAGAAGATTGTGCCCCTTCGAGCTCATATCCAGGTACTCTGGACTATACAGTTCCATAAATCTTGCCCGTCTCGTCTCGTCCCATCCCATCTCCTGGTCCTCCCCTCCCTCTCGCAGGAACGGGGAACATCGGAACAAGCTAAAACAGACCATTATCCCTCGCAACGCCGCGCAACAACTACACAGTATGAATTCTTTTGAAACTATGTCAACTATGCAGAATATCCATCTTCTTTTTTTTTAATATATATATTATAAGCAATTATCTAGGTTGCATAGTTGTAGTAGAATATTTTGAATCCCTCTCTTGCAGCAACGGGGGACATCGGAACAAGCTAAAACAGACTATTATCCCTCGCAACGCCGCGCAACAACTACACAGTATGAATGCTATTGAAACTATGCAGTAACTACCAACTATGCAGAACATCCATCTTGGTTTTTTTTTATTGAAACAGATATTGTATAAGCAATTATTCAGGTTGCATAGTTGCAGTAGAATATTTTGAATCCCTCTCTTGCAGCAACGGGGAACATCGGAACAAGCTAAAACAGACCCAATATCAATATGAATTCTTTTGAAACTATGCAGTAACTACCAACTATGCAGAATATCTGAAAAGAAATAATTAACTATAAAACATATATTTTATAAACAATCATCTTGTAGTAGAATCGGAACAAAGCCAAAACAGACCCATTATCAATAGGAATTCTTTTGAAACTATGCAGGAACTACTCCTATCTATGCAAAAAAACTTCCTCCTTTATAAAACCAAAACACACATTTCACAAGCAATCATCCAGAGGTCACCGTACTTGCAACTAACCAGCAAAAGACTACTTTTGAATCAAAACTTGCCCAATTATTTCCGGGGGGTGGTACCCCGAGAGCTACTCCCCTTGGGACCACCACGGTACTCCTCCAGCCCTCTCTCTCTCTCTCTCTCACACACACACACACACACACTTTCTCTCTCTCTCTCTCTCTCGTCCATGTCCCAACCCCCAACCCCCCAAAATAGACACGAAACAAACCAAATTTTTTTTTCATTCGGTGGCCTTGTTTCCAGAAAGGAATGAAACACACACACACACACACACACCAATGTCGCAGTCACAGTCTCGAAATATCAATTCCTCAGTCCCCCTTTCTCTCTCTCCTATACAGTCATAGCCAACCAACTCTTTATTGAAAAAACGCCGCACGACCCCGAGAACTTCAAGTCGTACAATGGTCATGCTTCCAAGTCACATATCATGACATTTTGTAAAACGGTGCTGCAGATATATTGTTATGTGGTTGAATAGTGACGACTATGTCCATGTTGCATCATGTGCAAACAAATAAGGAGGCTTTGTATATAAACCAAATAACAAGCAAAAAACATGTGCGACATCGAACCAAACACCCCGTCTTCCTTCGCCTGTGCTAAATGTACTCTATTACAACCCCGACAACCCGTACATTACCGCTCGACGCAACAAAAGAAAAGAAAATAAGCAAATCCCCGTGAGCGCTTCTTGCAGCAGAAGCAGAATCAACAAGAGTCCAGACATCATGTATATACCGCCAGCTTAAGCACTCAAATATATTTCAACCTCCTGGCAGTACACAAGCAAACAGAAACGAAAAGTGCAATTGTGCCCAGGATGCCAAAGAACCAGGCCAAGTTCTCATCGTCGGCTCCAGGAACGCGCACGTTCATCCCGAAAAGACCGCAGATCAGATTCAGGGGCACAAGAATCGTCGCAATCACCGTGACCTTGCCTAGCGTTACGTTGGCGTGGTTCCCCTGGATGACCTGGTCCACGGAGATCTGAGCGAGGTAGTTGGAATGCGAGCGCGAGAGCATCTTCTCAAAGTGACCCAGGTTGGACATCATGGTGACGACGTGATCTTGGATATCCGAGAGATAGAGGCCGACATCTCCACGCGGCGCTACGTTGAAGTTCTCGTTGCACCGTTTGGCAAATCCCTTGATGACATCTGCTTTGCCGCCGAGGAGACGGAGGAGCGACATGACCTTCTTGCGGCACTCGCCGATCGCCCGGAGGATCTCACGGGAATCTTCGATACGGGCCGTGAAAACTTGATCTTCGATTGCATCCGTCTTGTGCTCAATGTCGCGGAGGACGGGCGCGAAGCTGTCGACAATGTCGTCGATCAAGGCATAACAGATCCAGTCGCTGCTCAGATTGATGTAATCCCGAAGTCGGCCAATACGCTTGCGGACATTCATGGTATGCGGGCTGTCCGTAAAGGTAAAGGTCAAGAGTCCCTCCTTGAAGACTACCGCATAGAAATTGACAGGCTCGAGGTAGTCCTCGTGTTCCTCGTCTGCCTGGTAAAAGGAGCGGAAACAGACAAAGTAGTATTGGTGGAACAATTCGACCTTTTCGCGCGTCTCTTGCACGGTGATATCCTCGCGAGTAAGAGGATGCACTCCAAAGGCTTTGCAGATGGCGAAGACTTCCTCCTCGGTTGGGTTCACCATGTCAAGCCACCAGGCGCCACCGTCGGGTGGCAGTTCGAAGAGATCGCGGAAACGCTCGCCCGGCATGAGGAGGCCGCCAAGCTCGGCGGCATGGATGGTGTCGTCGAGTTCGGACGAGAAAAATGTCCAGCGGTTGAGCATGACATCGGTGACGCTACCATTCTTGTCGCCACTGAAGACGTGGGACAGCCCTGCCTCTGCAAGTTTCTCTTCCGATACAGGATCAGCTGCACCCTTGAGGGTTGTCGCATCGGCATCCGCCTTGCGAACTGTCGAGTTTGCCGTTTTGGGTCGAAGGTCACTGAACACCTTGGACTTGGAAAGCTGGGAGCTCACACTGGGCTTGCGACGCAGGAGCTGAGCAATCGGAGTCTTCTCGTGGAACTCGGCCACGAATTCTTCCAGCTCCTCGAAGTCGAACTTGGTGGTCTTGCCCGGGTCCTCCTGTACGGGGAAGCACACATCTTCTTCTGCAGAGCTGTGAGTCGAAGCAACTTCGATGTGGAGATCGTCGGGCCTCTCGTCGCTAATGGTTGGGCGACGCCTGGTGCCCCCTGAAACAGTCCTGTGAAGGGCGAGGTCCAGCTCGGACGGGGCTCGGCTGTTGACCGTTCCCGCTCGATCACGGCGACGGGTATCGGCGAAAGCGTCAACCGAGTTCGGAGGAGACACGGATCTCGATGATGTTGAAGATGCCCTCGATCTCGACAGTCGCTCCACAGCTGCGTCACGTGGCCGTCTGAACGTGTTGCGTCGTCCCATGGGGCTTGTAGCAAGTGAACCGCGGCGTCCGAAGAAGGCTTCCGGTGAAAGGTGGATATAGTCGTCATCCATTACGGCATTCTCAAAGTCCCGGGCGGTGATGTCGTTGGATTCTAGGGCTTCGTTGACCTGCAGAAGCAGGCTTGGCCTGTCGGGCAAGGGTTGGATGCTCGCAAAGGTAGGCCTGCGAGACTCCGGCCCTTGTCCTCCCGTCTCGGTTCGTGCGGGCATGGACGCGGGCTGATTGCGGTGGTCGTCGAGGTCAGACACCGGGGTGCTGAACCTCGTTTGGGACCTCTCGGACCTCGGAGTGTCGGTCATGATGGCGGGCGACTCAGCGTTGAGTGCGGCTTCGATTGGCGTTGCGAACTTCAAAGTACGCCAGTTTAACTATTTTATACGCGACTCTCTCTTGCCAGCGCAAGAGAATCCGGTGAGTCGCTTGCGAGCGCTCACCTCGGTGGAGCGCTCAACTTGAATAAAGGCTTCGCGTAGGGAGTCTCACCCTACACTCAGCCGCTGGGGATGTGCAATTGGCCGTTCTTCCTGCACCCGGTTTGGGAGAAGGAAGGCTACTTTGGACGAAAACTAAGCGATGGTATTTGGGACGGCTCGATTGAAGGCCAGTTAGGGAGGCTTCTTGTAATCGCCTCCTTGGACCCACGCCTTTGGGCCGAGAAGAGGGCGAACGAACGAAAACTTGTGGATGTAGAGGCCCGCCAATTTGATGGTTTGGTTATTCAAGACGCCGTGGCGCCGAGGTGCGAGAACGGGGGAGAGCGACGGAAGCGAAGACGCTGCGATGGAACAGTCGCGGGCGGCGAAGCGGTTTGCGGCTGGCTTGAAGAGCGGTCAGCGAGGGGGGCCGCGCGAGGGGAGGGCGCGACAGGGGCTCGGAGGGAGGGGATTTGCGTACAGGGTGTTCTGGATAGACGACGGCGGTGGCTGATTGCAGTTTGCAGAGTCCAGGAGGACGAGTGGAGTGGTGGAGAGAGGGGATCGAGGCCCAGCGTCGTCGGGGGGCAGGTCTAACCCGCGCCTGACTCAGCAGGAACAGGCTTTTCTTTCACACGGCCCACGCCGCGGATCAATGCACGCACGCGGAGGGATGAGCGATTTGATTGCTGCGCTCTGGCCGCGCAGGTGACTCGGGCCGCGGCGCTTCGCCGCCATGGGGAGACGCGAGGGGCGAGCCATTGCGCTGCGATTGGAAACATGGCTCGAGGTGAAGTGCACACTGGGGATGCGGCGATGTCATGGCAGGGCTGCACAGTCCGCAGCATGGCTGAGGCGTGATCCTGGCCCCGGCCCGGCCATGCAGCCAGGAACAAGGCCGTGAAGCCACATCGACCCTACCTACACAGTACACAGTACGCAGTACGCAGTACACAGTACACAGTGCACAGTACACTACCGACCCCATGGCCGACCAACTGCTCGACCAGGTCCGCGATGCCGTTGAGGGCCAGATCGTGTGTTGGTCCCTTGCACGCCCGCGCCAGAGCGCGTGCTGACACTTGCAGGACTTCGAGGGCCAGCGTCTGGCCGAGATGATCACCACGGTGCTGCTGGGCGCCGCTGGAGTACGCCCGCCTCCCCGTGGTTGACTGCGCAGTGCTCACCGCCCTAGATCCTCGCCTTCTTCGTCGGCTTCATGGCCCAGGACATCAAGCTCTCCGTCTACATTGGCCTCGCCGGCACCGCCCTCACCTTCGTCGCCGTCGTCCCCCCGTGGCCCGTGTACAACAAGAACCCCGAGGGCTGGCTCTCGTCCCACGCCGCAGCGGGCATCACCATCGATGTGGATGGACAGAAGGTGGGATAGGCAGCGCCGCAGGCATGGGCAGGCATGGAATAGAGGTCGAGGATTGTATGGATTCGGTGGATTGCTATTACGAACCCGAGCTATGGTATGAAGGACGAATGAACCGGCAGTTTCCTCATGGCTATGAACTCCTTTTGCTCCCCTGATGACGCCCTCGTGCACTCTCCCGCACTCAACATCCAAGTCCCGGAACCGCTCCTCATGTTCCTGAGTCTCTGCCGCTGAATATCGACCCAAAACGACCGCAGAGCGCGTGTGCGACATGTGCCTATCGGCCGTACTTTTGGAACTCCCAGTCTCGGTTGTCCAGCGGGCACACCTGTCGTGTCTTCAGCCATCGGGAGATGCAGTGGAAGTGGAATGCGTGCTGTGCAGACGTTAGCTAGATGCGAATGAGCATGTGCCTTTTCTTACATTGCAGATGCCCCATGCGACGGTGCACTCCTCGCTCGTGGCCGAAGCCTGATTTGCTTGACACTCGATGCCTGTGCACTCCGTTAACGGCTGCCCAACAACCAAGCGGCCAGCAGAGCTTACAGAGATCCATGATGTGATTGCGGCAGATGGCGCAGTTGTCGACGACAATGTCCCACGCCCAGAGGGCCACGGCGTTCCACTGGGGGGGGCTGTCAGTGCATCTTCCGTGCGGCCTGCTCAAGGCTGCCGTACCTTCTTAACCTCGAAGCGCTTCTTGTCGCCGCTGTCTGCGCTGGCACTGGCCTTGGTGGCCTTTGCCTTGGGGGCGACGACGGGCGCATCGGCCATGTCTACGTCGGCCATGGTGGTGATGGAAGCAGGCCGGGGCGGGGTGGCGGGATGCGGGTTGCGGGCAGCGGGGAGCTGGGGGACGAGGGGGGGTATGTGCAAGAGGTACCGGTATGTGGCGAGGCTGCTGGCCGGCGTGTGGAGGTGCAGAGGAGGAGCGAGGTGCAGGTCAGCAAGGGGTTGTAGGGTGTAGGGTGGCAGTGAATGTGCATGTGCAAGTGCCAGTGCCAGTGCAAGCAGGCTGCGGGAGCTGTGTGGTGCCTGGAGCGCGAGGTGCCCGCTAAGACTGCGGCGACGGCAGCGACGATCAAGGGAATCATGGAATCACAGCACAAGACTATAGCTGCACGACCTCCTCGCCGTCCCTCTGCGTCCAACGCCCGTGTTTGTCCTGCCTCTCGTCCTCGCGCGTTTGCTTTTTGCCGTTGACTCCAGCCCTACATCGCCAGTGCGCCACCGCCAGCTTCCAAGGCGGCGCCATTTCGGGCTGGACAAACAAGGCTGCCAAGTTCGGTCCCTCCGCCCCAAGCCACCGCTATCACGGCCTCCTCCCTCTCACTCTATCTCCCTCGCTCTCTCTCGCGCTCTCTCTCTCTCTCTCACTCTCTCACTCTCCCACCCACTCTTGCCCAAATCAACGCCCACCACGCCTCCTCTCCCACGGTACCCTCTTCAGACTGGCTATGCAACCATCAATCTCTCGCGCTCCATCAACTCCCTCGCAACAGCCCGCTCGCGCCTATCCAGCGTCAACACCCCGCTCGTCAGAATACACCACCAGCCCGCACACCAAAAAGGCCCGTCGACGACCGTCGAGATAGCCAAGGCCCCGCCTCATCCCTCTTGACCCCATCGTCCACCTACATGTCGAGCACGCAGAACCTCGTGTCGCCGAGGCCCCCTCGGCCAAAGCACCAGCATTCGAAGAGCGCAACGGGGGCGCCGCCGAACAACACCGGCAGACAGCCCCAGCGACGCCAGAGGCCCAGCCGCGCGCCCAATCCCAACAATGCGCCTGCGCAACAGCCCGCCAGCCAGCCGCCCGCCGGCGCCCTCGACGCCGGGTCTGCCGACAGCGCCGTGTTCTCGAGTGAGGAGGTGCAGATGCCAAACGGACCGCGGAACGCGAAGAAACACACCCAGTCCCAGCCGTCTTCCGACCGAGTCTTTTCGCCCACCAAACTTGCGAATGGCTCGCTGACGGACTCGGAGCTGGCCCCCACCAACCCGTCTGCGACGCCGGCGAAGCCTCAGGGTGCCTATGCCGGGCCTACTTTCCATGCCTCTCCTGCCCCATCGGCCCTTCCGATCCCCAAGTTCCTGTCCAGATCCGTTCCTGCCAAATCCCGAGCTCGCCCTCCGACCCCGCCCGAGGAAAGCTCCGACTCCTCCTCTTCCCCCGCCCCCTCGCCTTCCCGCGCTCCGATCGCCGTTCCTCCCCGTCACCAGGACTCTCCCCTAGACATGTTGTTCAAGGCCGACCGGGCGGAGAGAGCCAGAAATGCTAATTGTAGCCCAACCCCTTCTTTCTCCAGTCCGCCAGATCACATCTCGTCCAATGAGAGACTTCATCACTCCAAGCAAAACTCGTACAGCTCCATGAATGCCGTGTTCCCAATAGAACTGGATGCTGGGAGCATGGCTGCGCAGACCTCTCCGCCGGTAGCTTCGCCAGCTGCCCATCGCTCCGTCACTGCGCCTTCCAAAATTCCGCAACTCGAGACTTTCGCTAAGCCGGCAACTGACACCGCTGTACAGGACCTCTTGGAAAGGCTTTCCTTTTCGCAGAAGAACCCCACGGCTTCCACTCCGCCTAGAAGTGCGGACCGGATTCCTTCTGAACCCTCGTCACGAATGCATACACCCTCTCCATTCCGCAGCTCTTCAGGCCCCACCACTCCGGTCCAAGCACCACAAGAGAACTCGGATTTCTTCTACGGAAACCGCAACCTTTCACCCCTCTTCAAAGCAGCAAAGACGGACTCTGCGGCAAAACGAAACTCCGGACTCCGCACCGAGATCACCGCGGACTCGCCTGTATTACCACAAGGAGGTTTCCCAGCTCTGCAAGGGCCTATCAAACTAGACCCTGCAGCCGTTTCTCGAAGCTATCTAAACAATGTGCTGGGTGCTCAAGTCAGTCCACGACGCGGATCTGCGCCTCAAATCCCACCGTTCAAGGAATCACCCAATAACCGCAGGACGAAAACTCCCAACAGACGCTCGTACCACGCTCGCCCAGATTCTTTCTCCTACACAAATGGAACCGCAAACGGGCCTACAAACGGCAATTCGATCAACCCACCGAAAACCACCACTCCATTTTCTTTCGTTCCTTCCTCTGTACAGGCTAAACAACATTCTACTACGAAACCATCTAATACTACGACCACGTCTTTAGAGCAGGACTTGAAGCGTATGCTCAATTTGAAGATGACTGGGGACAAGACTGGCGTCCAGTGATTTTGGAGTTTGTCAATGATCATTTCGCGATTTCGATATCCTGCATGGCATGTGGTCTGCGATCTCTGTTTGCAACTTGGACCTGGTCATAATTTTCCATTCACTTTCTTTTGTCTATATCTTGTTTTCTGTTCCATGTAAACGGTAATGTCCCTTACTGAGACACTGTCTTTTCTTTCTTTGGGCTTCAATCTTGTCGGCGTTTGAACGGCGTTCAGACCCATGACGGGTGTGTCGCGGTCGATGGGTGGTGGATGGATGCGGTGCTTGAACTCGGATGGGATGTTTCCAGGGTCATGAGTGGGCTTTGAGCGATTGGTTTGGAATTTTCGTTCCAATGGGTTGCACGATATGCACGGTGTTTCTCGCAGGAGAGACGTGGGCTTCGCGTCTCAGGTTGTTCACTACCCTTGGGTACCTCTTTTGCGTTTTGGGGGCCTTCCACAGTTGGCCTTTTTCGAACCTGGGAACCCCCGGTTGTCAATTCTCTGCTATCCAATCCCTCCTTGGATCCCGGCACGAGACTCTCTCTTCACCAACCACAACAACTCCACACTTCTTCTCCAACCAACACAAACACATAAAAACTACAGAAAAAAAAAATAAGATGCTTGTCCTTGCCGAAGGGCAGGGATGTATTAGTGTCTAAAAATTAGCCTCTTCTTGCTTGCAGTGATTGTTTGATCACTAAATAGAGTGACTATTGCCCGTTGAAGTAGTTCACCATGGTATACTATATCATTGTCTATAGTAGTGTCAAACCGTACCGCGGTACTGATGTACAAACTTCCACCCCCAGCCAAGCCACCCACAACCACCCACCGCGAAGCCGCAGCCAGTTCAAAGCCCCGCCCGATACAGCCGCCGGAACCAACCCCCATCCCTCAGCACCAAGTCCCGCGGCGTCCCCATCTCGACCACAGCGCCCCCGTCCATGACGACAACCGTGTCCGCGAACCGCACCGCCATCTCGAGGCGATGCGCGACCGACACGACCGTGTAGCCCGCAAACTCCCTGTCGACAATGTCCTGCATCAGGGCCTCTGTCTCGTGGTCCACGGCGCTGCTCATCTCGTCCAGGAGTAGGATGCCGCCGCCGCGGCCGCCGCTGCCGCCGTTCGCGCGGCGGCGCAGGAGGGCGCGGCCGAGGCTGAAGAGCTGTTGCTGGCCTGCGCTTAGGGAGGCGCTGGAGAGGGGCGCGTGGAGGCCGCCGGTTTGAGCGGCGAGGGCGGAGAGGTGGACGGTGGCGAGGGCGGAGAGGCAGGCGGCGTCGGTGGCGGTGGCGAGGGGGTCGAGGTTGGCCTTGAGGGTTGTGCCGTCTGGGAGGAAGACGCAGTCTTGGGGGATGGCGATGAGGCGCTCGCG